>ONZH01008269.1:0-20310 GCA_900303285.1 Rhinella marina
GACAGTCTCGGAATTCGGTGGCTACTTGGCTTTCATACTAATTGTTAACCCCTTCCCGACCAGCGCCGTACATGTACGGCGCTGTGGGAAGTAACTTCCCGACCAGCACCGTAGTGCTACGGCACGCTGATCGGGAGTAGCCGGACCCCTGCTGCGTTACACCCGCATCGGTGAAAATACCATTGCGGGCATATTAACCCTTCATGTGCTGCGGTCAGCGTTGACCGCGGCACATGCGATGCGGGCGGTCGGAAGGGGTGTCCATCTTCCTTAGGCATCCGGCTGCTATCTATGGAAGCCTGTGAGATCCAGCCCCCTGGATCTCACAGGCAGTAAGCTGGAAGTGTATTACTGTGTGTAATACATTTCCAGCCAATGCATTACAATACAGAAGTATTGTAATGCATTGTAAAGGGGATCAGACCCCAAAAGTTAAAAAAGTGTAAAAAAAGAAAGTGAAAAAATAAAGTTTTACAAAAAAGTTCCAAGTTCCAAAAAAAAGCGTCCTTTTCACAAAATAATATAAAAAAAAATTGTAAAAAATAGTGAAAAAAATAAAAATAGACATATTAGGTATCGCCGCATCCGTATCGACCGGCTCTATAAAAATATCACATGATCCACCCCGCCAGGTGAACGCAGTAAAAAAAAAAAAAAAAACTGTGCCAAAACAGCCTTTTTTTGGTCACCTTCCCTTACAAAAAGTGTAATAGCAGGCGATCAAAAAGGCGTATTTACCCCAAAATGGTACCAATCAGACCATCATCTCGTCCCGCAGAAATGTAGACCCTACCTGAGACAATCGCCCAAAAAATAAAAAAAAATATGGTTCTCAGAAAATAGCAACACAAAAAAAAGATTTTATTCTGTTCAAAATGCATCTAATTTGTAAAACTTTCCAGAAATAAAAATGTTAGACATATTGGGTATCGCCGCGTCCATAACAACCTACTCTATAAAAATATTACATGAGATGGCCCCCCAGGTGAATGCTGTAATTTTTTTTTTTTTAAAACTATGCCGTAACAGCCATTTATTTTCACCTTGCCTCACAAAAAGTGTAATAGCAGGCGATCAAAAAGGCATATTTACCCCAAAATGGTACCAATCAAACCATCATCTCGTCCCGCAGAAAAGTAGACCCTACCTGAGACAATCGCCCAAAAATTAAAAAAGATATGGCTCTCAGAAAATAGCAACACAGAAAAAAAGATTTTCTTCTGTTCAAAATGTATCTAATTTGTAAAACTTTCCAAAAATAAAAATGTTAGACATATTGGGTATCGCCGTGTCCGTAACAACCTGCTCTATAAAAATATCACATGATTTGCCCCCTCAGGTGAATGCTGTAAAATTTTTTTAAAAAATACTATGCCAAAACAGCTATTTTTTTCATCTTGACTCACAAAAAGTGTAATACCAAGCGATCAAAAAGTCATATGTACCACAAAATGGTACCAATAAAAACGTCACCTCATCCCGCAAAAAATGAGCCCCCACATAAGACAATAGCTCAAAAAAATAAAAATCAATGGCTCCCGCAAACCAATCCATCAAAATCTGTGCTGCAAAATCCATATGGCGCTCCTTCTGTTCTGAGTCCTGCCATGTGCCCCCACTGCAGTTTACCACCACATATGGGGTGTTGCCGTATTCAGGAGAAAATGGGGAACAAATTATGGGGTGCTTTTCTCCTGTTACCCCTTGTGAAAATGAAAAATTTGGGGCTAAAGCAACATTTTATTGGAAGAAATTAAACTTTTCATTTTCACAGCCAAGTGTTTCCAAATTCCGTAAAACGCTTAGGGGGTCAAAGTGGCCAGTACCCCTCTTAATATATTCTTTGAAGGGTGTAGTTTCCAAAATGGGGTCACTTTTTGAGGGTTTCCACTGTAGGGGTACGTCAGGGTCTCTCAATTACAAAATAGTGCCTAAAAACCATTCTAGCAAAATCTTCCTCCAAAATCCGTATGGCGCTCCTTTCCTTCTGACCACTGCCAAAAACCCATAGAGACGTTTACCACCACATATGGGGTATTTCTGTAAACTGCAGAATCAGAGCAATGTATATTGAGGTTTAGTTTGCTGTTAACCCTTGCTGTGTTGCAAGAAACAAATTATTAACGTGAATAATCTACCAAAAAAGTGAAATTTTGAAATTTCACCTCCATTTTCCTTTAATTCTTGTGGAACACCTCAAGGGTTAACAAAGTTTGTAACAGCAGTTTTTTATAATTTGAGGGGTGTAGTTTCTAAAATGGGGTCATTTATGGGTGGTTTCCATTACGTAAGCCCCTCAAAATAACTTTATATCTGAATTGGTGCTTAAAAAAATGGTTTTGGAAATTTTGTTGAAAATTTGAAAAATGGCTTCTAAACTTCTAAGCCCTCTAACGTCCCAAAAAAGTAAAATGACATTTATAAAATGATGCCAACATAAAGTAGACATATGGGGAATGTAAAATAATAACTATTTTTGAAGGTATTACTATATATTTTGAACGTAGAGAAATTGAAATTTGGAAATTTGCTAAATTTGGTATTTTTAAAAAAATAAAAATGAAATATTTTGCCACAAATTTACTACTGTCGTGAAGCACAATATGTGACGAGAAAAGAATGGCTTGGATAAGTAAAAGCGTTCCAAAGTTATTACCACATAAAGTGACACATGTCAAATTTGCAAAAAATGTCCTGGTCAGGAAGGTGAAAACAGGCTCGGGGTTGAGGGGCTTAATGGGAGGGGGGGGCGCAATTTAATTTTTTGCCTCAAGCAGCAGAAGAGCTAGAATCGGCCCTGGAGATCTGTGTCAATGATCTGTCATAGCTTCCCTTACACATAGCAGTACAGTGAGGTAAAACTCCAACCTCTGTCTCTGCAAAGGCTAGCATGATGGGAAATGTAAAACTCTTGAGGAAAACCATATCTAAAGGGAAGAAGGGATCATGATGGCAGACAAACTAAATATGGCACATGAAATACAACAGGTAAATATACACAAAGCATACACAACAGCTACATTTCAATGGGATATGTCATAAACATCCGATGGTGCAAGCTCACCTCTGGAGGCCGCTCCTATCTCAAGAATGGGGCCCTGAAGTGAATGTAGAGCAAGCTGCACATATGTGGACACCCCCTATTCTCTGATATAGGACTTCCAAAAATAGCTCAATGGCTCAGCTATTTTCTGAAGTCCCAGAGCAATGAATGGAGAGGATGCAGTGCTTGTACAGTGGCTATTTCAGATACAGTAGTACTCAGAGGCGTAGCTACCGGGGGGCAGGGGGCGACGGCTCCGGGCCCAGTGACTCAGGGCGGGCCCAGCAAGGATGAATACAGGCGAATACAAGTGAGCGCTTCCATTATGCACGCAGCGTCAGGTCATATTGCGCGCCGGCCAGGGAAGACAGTGGAGCGCCGGACCGGAGGGCAGCCGCAGCGCCGGACAGGTAAGAAAGATTTTTTATTTTAATCTTATGTGGCTGGGTGGGCTGATCTGAGGTCTGATGGGGGCACAGTAGGCTGATGTGAGGTCTGATGGGGGTACAATACGCTGATCTGAGGTCTGATGGGGGCACAATACACTGATCTGAGGTCTGATGGGGCACAATATGCTGATCTGAGGTCTGATGGCGGTACAATACGCTGATCTGAGGCCTGATGGGGGCACATTCTGCTGATCTGAGGTCTGATGGGGGCACAATACGCTGATCTGAGGTCTGATGGAGGCACAATACGCTGATCTGAGGTCTGATGGGGGCACAGTAGGGTGATGTGAGGTCTGATGGGGGCACATTCTGCTGATCTGAGGTCTGATGGGGCACAATATGCTGATCTGAGGTCTGATGGGGCACAATACGCTGATCTGAGGTCTGATGGGGGCACAGTAGGCTGATCTGAGGTCTGATGGGGGCACATTCTGCTGATCTGAGGTCTGATGGGGGCACAGTAGGCTGATGTGAGGACTAATGGGGGCACATTCTGCTGATCTGAGGTCTGGTGGGGGTACAATACGCTGATCTGAGGTCTGATGGGGCACAATACGCTGATCTGAGGTCTGATGGGGCACAGTAGGCTGATGTGAGGTCTGATGGGGACACATTCTGCTGATGTGAGGTCTGATGGGGGCACATTCTGCTGATGTGAGGTCTGATGGGGGCACATTCTGCTGGTCTGAGGTCTGTTGGGGGCACAATATGCTGACCTGAGGTCTGATGGGGGCACATTCTGCTGATCTGAGGTCTGATGGGGGCACAGTAGGCTGATGTGAGGACTAATGGGGGCACATTCTGCTGATCTGAGGTCTGATGGGGGCACAGTAGGCTGATGTGAGGACTAATGGGGGCACATTCTGCTGATCTGAGGTCTGATGGGGGTATAATACACTGATCTGAGGTCTGATGGGGGCACAATATGCTGATCTGAGGTCTGATGGGGCACAATACGGTGATCTGAGGTCTGATGGAGGCACAATACGCTGATCTGAGGTCTGATGGGGGCACATTAAGCTTATCTGAGGTCTGATGGGGGCAGGGGACTGTTAGTTTAGTGATGTAAAAGCTGGGGACAGATTTCCTTTGACATAGGAGTCCCCTTGTTTTTTACTCCTATTACTCCTATATTTTACTGCATTATGTGGTAGAGTATTTAGAGTAGGGTATGTAGAAAGTCTATTGTACTGTACTTAACAGCATAGATGATCTAGCAGTTTATACAGTCATCTTTCTAATATAATATTATAATCACAACTAGTAGTATGTGCCTGTGAAGTTGGAAACGTGCGTTTGGGAAGCCACTAAGTGGGGGGCCCACTCAAGTATGTTTCTCCCTCCCCTGTGCTGAACCTCTAGCTGCACCTCTGGTAGTGCTGGTGCCATACCAAGCACATTACATAAATACAGCACCAGAACCAAGATCATTACGAAATACAGCAACAGAACCAAGCCCGTTATATAAATACAGCACCAGAACCAAGCACATTACATAAATACAGCACCAGAACCAAGCCAAGTACATAAAAACAGCACCAGAACCAAAATTATTAAATAACAACAGCATCAGAACCAAGCTCATTATATAAATACAACACCAGAACCAAGCCCATTACATAAATACAGCACCAGAACCAAGCTCATTATATAAATGCAGCACCAGAACCAAGCTCATTATATAAATACAGCACCAGAACCAAGCTCATTATATAAATGCAGCACCAGAACCAAGCTCATTATATAAATGCAGCACCAGAACCAAGCTCATTATATAAATACAGCACCAGAACCAAGCTCATTATATAAATGCAGCACCAGAACCAAGCTCATTATATAAATGCAGCACCAGAACCAAGCTCATTATATAAATGCAGCACCAGAACCAAACTCATTATCTAAATACAGCACCAGAACCAAGCACTGTACAATTTTAGGCTATGCAGAAAAAATCCCAGCACAACATCCTAAAATCCACAGTCTTTATTGGATCATATTAAAATCACTGTATCCAAGCAAAGTGCATACTGCTGATGCCTTTCTGATAGTTATCTACTATCCTTAGTCAGAAACGTGCTGGCAGTATGGACTTTTCTGGGATACAGTGATTTTAATATAATCCAATAAAGATTTTGGATCTTAGGGCATCATGCTGAAGCTCTGGATCTGCATTGACAAACCAGAGTTTGGTGAGTTGATTTGGTTTCCATACACCTCTTTGTACTTTAAACAGTGTGAGACTACAGCTCCCAATATGTCCTGAACAGCTCTAAAGATATGCTTGGAGTTGTTATTATACAAATGAGAAACCCATGATCACAATGTAGACTATATGAGTGACTACAGCACTGTTCAGATGGAGTCTGTGGCAAAGTGACTTATAGTTTACATCTTCTCTGTCTTTTTGTGTCCATCTGGTCCAGACCGCCATGGTTGGCTTTTCCAGGCCAAAACCCATCTCGGCATAGTGCCACATGCTCTGTGCTCCCATGCATAGTGCCACATGCTCTGTGCTCCCATGCATAGTGCCACATGCTCTGTGCTCCCATGCATAGTGCCACATGCTCTGTGCTCCCATACATAGTGCCACATGCTCTGTGCTCCAATGCATAGTGCCACATGCTCCATGCTCCCATGCATAGCACCACATGCTCGCTTCCATCCTGACAATCGGCTTCTCCTCTGCACCTCTAAATGCGCCTTTAGATCTGCACCAGGTTTAGCACAGGGGCTCAGAGTGTGCTGACAAGGTGTGCTGTCCGCTTCTTTTGAGACCCCATAGAAATTAATGGATCCGTACCCGTTATGCAATTTTGCCGTCTGAATGAGCCCTAAGTCACATCCTTTTTCAGGCTAGCCCACAACTAATTTCTCTAAGCCTAGATGCACCAAGTTGCAACAAATTTTGGTGCAACGTATGACAAATTCACAGTGCACTCACATTATTAAATGTCAGCAAATACATTCCTATGAGCACAGATTAAACAAGTAAAATACGAAGCTCCCTCTAGTAAAGAAACTGTGCATTGCACTCACTGAAATACAAAACTGCAATGTGCTGAAGTCTGGAGTTTATGGCTAGATTTATGAAGACAAGCCCTTTTTACCCTGTACTACTCATCATATATGAGGCATATCCTCTGGCAGTCTGTACGCCTAAACGGAAATATAAGGCAGCTCTGAGCTACTGTAGATTTCTGGCTTCATATCCTCTAGAAAACTAGTGTAAGTGAAAATACATTTTTTTTGTTAAGACTAAAAACTCGATTCCACATAAATATATTATATTATAAGAGCAGGGGCCATTATCAATCACACAGTTATGATCATGCAGTGGTTTTTATCTGGTCGAATCCCAGCATATTTGTCCATTATAGTCAATGGGGCCGGCAGCCATTGTGGTAAATATCGGCTATGCTGCAACCATAGAGCTCAGGTGGACTGTTCTCTGCTGAAACAGCCTTCTGGAGACCTGCTATGCAGATGTGAAAGACGCTTTAATGTGTCCTAGACCAGGTACCACCTAGAACAGTCACTTCTACAGCCATTCGGCCACTCGCTCACACACATGGCCTTGCAACCTGGCAGTTGCATATGGAGCTCCATCTAGTGGTGGTTCTAGTATTGGCAACAATGCTACATGGCCAATATGAAACCTTTTGTGTTCCATCAGATATTCCGCTGCACAGTATACTGAATTTACTATCCTGGAATGAACAGGAAATATGTGTAATTTATAACGGAATGAACATGTACACTTGAAAAAAAAGTGACCCCTTTGGAATTACCTGAATGCTTTCTGCATTGATTATTAATAAAGTGAAGTCTGATTCTTATCTAAGTGACAATGATAGAAAACACAATCTAAAGATCCTGATCAAGCAGTTGATTGTTGGGAAAACAGCATTCCTTTCTAAAATTTGCCTGCCTGTCAGTAGAGGTGAAGCACTGCATTTACATGTATGGAGAGGAGTGATTACTAATGCCATCATTCATGTCCATACAGAGCCATTGTTTCTGGGCAGCAGATGGCTGTTTAGACAGCATGATCTGCTGCCCAGAAATGGTTTCCGCATGGATAATTGTTCCACCCGATGAAACAGCGTTACGCTTGTTCATCGGCTGATTGGCAGTACCTTTACACTGGCAGATTATCGGGAATGAGCATTCATATGAACGTCTTAACTAAACTAATAACACACAATCAGTTGTACTGTTCATGTCTTTTATTGAGAACACTGAGTAAGGTTAATGGGGAAAGAGAAGTCTGACACATAGGATAGCTGTCAACGAATGCTTGATTACTACCAGTCTCTTCATACTCATGCTTGTACAGCTTGGCCGAGCAATCAAGTGATCTCAGTAGGAAGAGGGGGAGGAAGCCACTTCCAGACTGAGTCTAGTTTCACACTAGTGCCAGCACGGTGAAGGGGCCCGCCGGATCCGTGCTGATAATACAACCATGTGGATCCGTAATGAACAGATCTGGTTGTATTATCTTTACCATCTCTTAAACGGATCCGTCATGAACTCCATTGAAAGTCAATATAGGACGGATCCGTTTACTATTGTGTCACACCAAACGGATCCGTCCCCATTGACTTGCATTGGGGGCCATTCCGGATCCGTCTTGGTGCGGATGCCCAGACCGGACTGGAGATGGAACGGGATGCTTTTAGGAGCATTCCGTTGTCGTCAGTTCAGTTTTGTCCCCATTGACAATGAATGGGGACAAAACTGAAGTGTTTTATTCTGGTATTTAGCCCCTATGACGGAACTCAATACTGGAATATTGAAACGCAAATGTGAAAGTAGCCTTATCTGGCAGCTGCTCTTCTCCCCAAAAACAAAAGGATCAGGCAGTTGAAATTAGCATGCCCAATCCATATCTCCTCTGACATCAGTCAGAGAATCTAATATATCCAATGTGTATGGCTAGCTTAATGTGGTTGTCCAAGATATTTTATATTGATAATTGAAAAATGGAGAATATACAAGAGATAGATGTATCTCATCACGAGTTGTGCTATCAGCAGGGACAACCCCGGAAAGCACTTGGTCTGGATTGTTAATTCACTAGATGTGGCTACACCTCTCACCTGCACAGGTCTCCTCTGGTATCCCCCAAAAATTTACTGAAGTAGAAAAAAATAAAAAAGCTGAATATATGAAACTGTTACTGAATAAATATTTATTAAAATAAAGCCCTGAAAATGCTACAGGAGCAGTTAGGGGGCCATAAAGAGGGTCCTGAAAATGTCTGCGCTGTGGAGGGTAAGTACTGACAAGCTATTTTTCCCTCCACAGATTAAATTCACAGAAAATGTTTTACTTGGGCTGGAGAACCCCTTTAATCATAGAGCAAACGGTGTAACTGCAGCAGATTACATGACTCCTCCCTGCCATCCCAGATCCAGCTAGATGGTTGGGAGGGTGCAAGGCATAACTACTCTGTGGCGACATTAAAGGAGCATACTATTATGTGGGGGCACTAAGGGAGCATTATGCTATTTGGGTGCACTAAGGGGGGGCACTCGAAATGGAATTGCATGCCTGTGGTTATTTGGGAAGACTGCAAATTGGACTTAGGGTGAGACTCAGGCAGGATTACTTCCATCATTGCTACTGCCAACTATAAGGAGAAGCCTACTCTGCAACATACTCCAGAACTGTACCTGTTGTTTCTATATGAACTACTACTCCCATTATCTGGTCATTGACTCCACCATCCGTTAGCCCCTACATCTGCCCTCCTGCCTTGCAATCATGTACCCAAAACCAAGGACACCCCACCGAACACCACCTTGTCTAGGAAAATAGTTTTAAAACTAAATATTTATTTAAAAAACTTACATATTTATATCCATGACACCTTTGAGAAATAGTAACTGCAGTTTTTGTCTGGCATGCTGCAGTTTTTGTCCGGCTGCCTCTCGGCATGTTTGCCATGCTGTGGCCGGACCTCTGGCCCATCCCCATTATAGTCAAAAGGGGTGGAGAGGACTTCAGGCAGCACACATGGGCCCAGCATCAGTACAGATCCGGCGGGAAGACAGCCTAGCTCAAGTGTGAAAGTAGCCTTAGTGTAGATGTATGTCCTTTTTTTGGACGCACCAACTCCACTTCTATTCTGATTCATCTCATGCCTGAAACTGTCCCGACATGTTCTCCATCTTGTTTTTACTGCTTCAACTATAAAACCAGAATATAACATCATACAGTGTACAAATCATCATGTTACATCCAAATCGACATTGGTCAACAGGTGTACAATCATGTTAAAATGAAGAAAAAGCAAGGAGACTTGTTATGCAGCAATAGCAGGGCATAGAGCCACAATGCAGCTACAGTGAAAAAGAAAATGGCTATGCAACAGGTGGACAAACATGGTCACTTGTGGAACAAGCAAGGAGACTTTAGTATTGATGAATTGTTTGGGACATTATGTTCAAAGACAAGAAGCAGAAAAAAAACCCTCAAAGACATTTAACATGCCAGCATGGTCTGCCAAACCTTACCCAACACTGCTGCCTGTGACTCCACACTCTTCTCCCACTCTGTGGGTTGTAGTTCCAAGTGTATGGGAGCGATCCTTCCCATTGAAATGAATGGGGCGGTTAGGTGTAATTACACCTACTCACCACTACCCCTGTTACGGCTACGATGTAAACAATGAAGAGGAGGCAGCGCTGGTACGGCGCACGTCTCCTCTTCATACAGCTGATTGGCGGAGGTGCCGGGTGTCGGACCCCCGCCGATCTGATATTGATGACCTATCCTGAGGATAAGTCAGCAATAGTTATAACTTTAAGCATTTTCCTGGGGCTTTAGTGTAGAATCAAACAGTTTTCTAGAATGATAGTGCTAATTCGATTTCTTCCAAGGGAGATGTGTATTCCCCGCCCAGGTTCAGACTGAGTGGCAATGAACAGACAACAAAATGGGGGCATCAAATTATATAGGATCACATAAAATATACATAAAATCATACAAAGAGATCAGAGACTACAAGGTAGGCCTTTATTTATCACAATACTATATGAAGAAAATCAGATGAGTTATAGCTGTATGGGGGAGATTTATCAATAGATTTATGCCAGTTGTCTGATGTTAAGAAATATGTTCAAAGTGAGTATCATACATATTAATGCTACTTTCACACTTGTGGCAGCAGGGTCCGGCACCATAATGAGAAAATAAAAACAGAATGTTCAAAACCTTTGCACTTTGCATTAGAAAAAACAAAATACTGCATTGACCTAAGTATTCAGACACTTTACTCAGTACTTAGTTGAAGCACCTTTGGCAGAGATACAGCCTCTAGTGCTCTTAGGTACTGTATGATGCCTCAAGGTTTTAACACTGGAATTAGGGGATATTCTGCCCTTATTTTTTGCAGATCCTTTCAAATTTTGTTAGATTTGATGGGGATTATCAGTGGGTGCAAGCCAGGGCTCTGGCTGGGCATCTCAACGACATTCATACACTTATCCCCAGACACTCCTCTGTTGTGCCTGGTGATACTGTCTTGTTGGAAGATGAACCTTCGGACCAGTCTGAGATGCAGAGCACTCTGGATCAGGTTTTCATTAAGAATATCTCTGTACTTTGCTCCATTCAGCTTTCCGTTGGCTTTGACCAGTTTCCCTGTCCCAGCCGCTGAAAAACACCCCGACAGTATGATGCTGCTACCAACATGCTTCTCTTTAGGGATGGTATTGGACAGTGCCTGGTTTCCTCCAGACATGAAATTGAAGAATTGAAAATGTTTGTTATATTAGACCTGAGTGTCCATTAGATGCATTTTTCAAACTCCGGGCAGGCTTTCACGTGTCTATTTACTGAGGAGAGACTTTGTTGTGGCCACTCTGCCATTATACCAATATTGGTAAGTATGTAGCAGTTGGCTCGACATAATTGAGAACATCAAGATGATCCTAGCGGGACATAGCATCAAAGTATATTGTGACTCATGTTAAAATGATTTAAGAAAAGATGATTGACCTCAGGGAGATCAACCATCATCACCACAAAGACACTATCACAAGTCTCAACTTTGGTGAAAAGCAATATGCAAATCAAAAAGAAAACCACAGAGACACCATCACATGTCTCAACGATGGTCAAAACTAGCCAGGCCTTTCACCAGGAAGGAACAACCAAGGGAAAGGCAGTCTCCAAAAGGAAACCACCTATGCCAAAGCATGGTATCCAACCACAGACAGCTGTTTCAGGGTATTTGCCCCTCATCAGTGTGGAATAGGAATCTGGCTAGTGGGAGCAATGCCTAGTAGAAGATTATTTAAGAAAAAGATGATTGACCTCAGGAGATCAACCATCATCACCACAGAGACACCATCACGAGTCTCAACATTGGTGAATCTAAAACAAGGCTCCCTGAGAAAAGCAATATGCAAATCAAAAAGAAAACCACAGAGACACCATCACGTGTCCTCAACGATGGTCAAAAACTAGCCAGGCCTTCACGGAAGGAACAACCAAGGGAAAGGCAGTCTCCCAAAGGAAACCACTATGCCAAAGCATGGTATCATCCACAGACAGCTGTTTCGGGGTATTTGCCCTCATCAGTGTGGAGTAGGAATCTGGCTAGTGGGAGCAATGCCTAGTAGAAGATTATTTAAGAAGATTCTTAAATAATCTTCTACTAGGCATTGCTCCCACTAGACACGTGATGGTGTCTCTGTGGTTTTCTTTTTGATTTGCATATTGCTTTTCCCGGGGAAGCCTTGTTTTAGATTCACCAACGTTGAGACTCGTGATGGTGTCTCTGTGGTGATGATGAGTTGATCTCCTGAGGTCAATCATCTTTCTTAAATAATCTTCTACTAGGCATTGCTCCCACTAGCCAGATTCCTACTCCACACTGATGAGGGGCAAATACCCCGAAACAGCTGTCTGTGGATGGATACCATGCTTTGGCATAGGTGGTTTCCTTTTGGAGACTGCCTTTCCCTTGGTTGTTCCTTCCCGGTGAAAGGCCTGGCTAGTTTTGACCATCGTTGAGACACGTGATGGTGTCTCTGTGGTTTTCTTTTTGATTTGCATATGATATGATTTTAAAATGAGTCACAACATACTTTGATGCTATGTCCCCCCTAGGATCATTTTGATGTTCTCAATTATACCGAGCCAACTGCTACATGAAGTACTGCTGCATATCCAGCATATCCTACTGGTTTTCTGTTTATATGCCTACACCTTGTTGGATGTTCTCAGTATACCTTATGTAACGTGACATTCTTGTTGTTACTACCGCTGACGTTCTACCTTCCATTGTTTATACTTTGATTTCTGTATCTTATGATTACTACTTACCTTTTGTATAAATTAGGCCGTGATCTAGACCGAAACGTTGGCCGATGTCCACAGATGTAACTTTGGATGGATAAAATAAATTACTAAAAGCTACAAATTAATTATTTGAGTGCCGTGGTTACTCCATTACGTCTTTGTACAATCATACCACTGAGCACCAACCACAACTCAGGAGTGCCGACCAACTATATATTCTAAGTGAACACTATGACCTGATGCTGTGTGACATCAGGTCCCAGTGAGGAGATGCAGGAAGAGCACAATGGATCTCTGGATTGGTGGCACCATCCGGAGCAGGGTAGGTTAGTTCTTTTGTTTATTTTTTGTCGGATCTGAGGCCTGAGGAAGATTGGTGTTCTAATTTATAGATTTGATCTAAGGTCTGATGAAAATTAAGGGTCTGATTTGGGGGGTCTGATATGAGGTCTAATAAAAATTGTGGGTCTGATTTGGGGATCTGATCTGAGGTCTGATTAAGATTGGGGGTCTGATTTAGGTGCTGATGAAGATTGGGGGTCTGATCTGAGGTCTGATGAAGATTGGGGGTCGGATCTGAGGTCTGATAAAGATTGGGGGTCTGATCTGAGATCTGATGAAGATTGGGGTCTGATCTGAGGTCTGATTAATTTTTTTTATTTTCCTCCTCCAAAACACTAGTTATTAAAATAAAACAAATACAACAGAGTGTGTAATACCAATATGTACGAAATGCACAGTACATCAGAAACGTGCTTAGGGTACATTTACACAACCGTATGTGTTTTGCGTCCCCAAATTGCAGATCCGCAAAACATGAATACTGGCTGTGTGCATTCCATATTTTTCGCAATGCCCACGGCTAGCCGTATGATAGAAATGCCTCTTCTTGTTCACAATTGCGGACAAGAATAGGACATGCTCTATCTTTTTTGAATCTCCTTACATAACTGATAGAGTTAATCCTTTCCTTCTGCCCTTGTCCAGCTGCTGATTGGAGTGATGTTTAGCCATTCTATGAACCTGGGCTGTGGATACACCTCAATGCCTGAGCTTTGAGGTTTTCTAGTCTCTAATAACCTGCGAATGTGTGATCTCTTGTCTGACTACCCATGTACCGTACCTTGCCTGTCCACCAATTCTGCTCCTTGCTGCCTGCCCCAACCTTGGAACTGCTACCCGGACTATGCACGTACTCAGCCTCCCCTGACATTGAAACTGCTATCCGGAATGCACACATACTCAGCCTGCCTTGATTACTCCTTTTGACATGTCCTTGGTGCTCCACACCCTGTGGGTCAGAAGCCAGCTACACCAGGACTATTCCAGGAGGTAAATGAAAAAAATGGATAGACACAACACATCCCATTGTATTATTTTTTTCCAGGTGCAACGTTTCCGCTAAACGGCCTTTATGAAGCATGCATGCTTGATAAATGCTGTTTAGCCAAAACACTGTATCTAGAATAAAAGAACACAACAGGACATGCTGTCTCCATCCATTTTTTCATTTGGATTATCTGTTTATGCGGGTATATACCCCAGAATACGGACACCCACTATTTGATTCCTCAAGCAGGCTGTGGCCTGGTTGGTTCCCTACAACCAAGTCCAGATCCTTGTACAGAGGCTAAAGGGTAAATACCAGGGAACCTCCAGAACAACGCTCTTAGGTTTAGCTGAAAGTCAAACTAGTTAGTTGGCACAGTGGGTCCACATTACAGCATTAGTATTATGGAGGGCACAATAAAGGGGTATTATTAATTTCTAGCGGCACTATAGAGGCATTATTAATAGTGGAGGGCACTGTGGGAGAAGTATTATTACTAGTTGGACAATAGTGGGCATTATCTTTGCTGGAGGTGCCATAGGGGAATGATTACTACTTGGAGCACTATATATACTGGGGAAGGGGGTGATAGCAGCATTATTACTGGATGCACTTTAGGGGGCATTATTAATAGTGAGGACACTATTTTTCCAGCGGCATATTTTTGGGGCATTGGGAAGCACAGCGGGAACAGTGTTGGGAGTGGAACTAGTTAGATGTTGTTGGGGCACCAGGATCAGGAGGTTGTGTTGAGAAGTTGGAAAAGATGATGGGAAAGTAAGGATTTTAAAATGTGTGTGTAACAAACTGTTCTGAGACGAAACATGACTGAAGGAGGTTGTCAGGCCAGTCTACACCAAATAGAGAAGATGAGGAAACAGAACATCTACATTAGAGGTGACATCACTGGCAGGGCCGGCGTTAGGGGGGGCAAACAGGGCCCAGGGCCCCCTCTCCATAAGGGGCCCCCTGCTGTCTGAAAGTTAAGTGTGCGACAGCGGGAGCCTTTTTTCCTTCCCCTGCTGCCTGACTGGCTCTCTGCTGCAGCCCTCCGCTGCTCCCAGCATAGTTTCTTCCCCCTCTCACCTGACCTCCCAGACTGCACTGTCTCCGTTTGGTGTGTCCGTTCGGTGTGGGCGGAGCTAACACTAGCTCCGCCCCACCCTTTGCCTGCACTTGCTCTATGCTGGAGGCCCTAACCATACTGGGATGACTGGGCCTTCTGTTGGCTGTGATCTCAGCTCCTGGACTGCTGGCTGCTCCCAGGACCCTCTCTCATGAAAGCACTGGGCCTGTTTCCTCTCTGGCTGGTAAGTCCATCATGCAGCAGTGTCTGTGGGGTGCAGGGCTGCTGGTGGTCACACATTCATTGTAACAGCCCTGTCCTCATCTACTGATGGTCTCTGACCTGTGAGCATCCTGCACCCCCCGTGTGAGCATCCTGCACCCCCCGTGTGAGCGTCCTGCGCCCCCCCGTGTGAGCGTCCTGCGCCCCCCGTGTGAGCGTCCTGCGCCCCCCCCGTGTGAGCGTCCTGCGCCCCCCCCGTGTGAGCGTCCTGCGCCCCCCCCCGTGTGAGCGTCCTGCGCCCCCCCGTGTGAGCGTCCTGCGCCCCCGTGTGAGCGTCCCTGCGCCCCCCCGTGTGAGCGTCCTGCGCCCCCCCGTGTGAGCGTCCTGCGCCCCCCCCGTGTGAGCGTCCTGCGCCCCCCCGTGTGAGCGTCCTGCGCCCCCCCCGTGTGAGCGTCCTGCGCCCCCCCGTACCCCCCCCCCCGTGTGAGCGTCCTGCGTCCCCCCGTGTGAGCGTCCTGCGCCCCCTCTGTGATCGTTCTGCGCCCCCCTGTGTGAGCGTCCTGCGCCCCCTCTGTGATCGTCCTCCTCCCCCTCTGTGCCCCCTGTGTGTGCTCCCTGTGACTCCAGTATGAGCTTGGTCTGCAGCACTTTTAGGACACCACCAAACAGCGTGCTTGTGACGTGGCCGCGCTGCATTCAATTACCGCAGGCTGTCTGGGCCATAGAGGGCTCTAGTTAAACTAATGAAGACAGCATTGTTTAGGTGGTCTGAATTGTTAATTGGGGGATGGTATTGGAGTATAGATTAAGAATCTGAGGTCCAAATTAGCAGTGTCTTTTTTTTTTTCCAGTACTAGGGGGGGTGGGGGGGTGTTGTCGTATAACAGTGTAATCCACAGATCCTCCATAACAGTGTCATCCACAGATCCTCCATAACAGTGTCATCCACAGATCCTCCATAACAGTGTCATCCACAGATCCTCCATAACAGTATCATCCACAGATCCTCCATAACAGTGTCATCCCCAAACCCACCATAACAGTGTCATCCACAGATTCCCCATAACAGTGTCATCCACGGATCCCCCATTACAGTGTCATCCACGGATCCCCCATTACAGTGTCATCCACGGATCCCCCATTACAGTGTCATCCACGGATCCCCCATTACAGTGTCATCCACAGATCCCCCATTACAGTGTCATCCACGGATCCCCCATTACAGTGTCATCCACGGATCCCCATTACAGTGTCATCCACGGATCCCCCATAACAGTGTCATCTACAGATCCCCCATAACAGTGTCATCCACAGATCCCCCATAGCAGTGTTATCCACAGATCCTCCATTACAGTGTCATCCACAGATCCCCATTACAGTGTCATCCCACAGATCCCTCATAACAGTGTCATCCACAGATCCCTCATAAAACAGTGTCATCCACAGATCCCTCATAACAGTGTCATCCACAGATCCCTCATAAACAGTGTCATCCACAGATCCTCATAAGTGTCATCAAGATCCCTCATAACAGTGTCATCCACAGATCCCTCATAACAGTGTCATCCACAGATCCCCTCATAACAGTCCCTCATAACAGTCATCCACAGATCCCTCATAACAGTGTCATCCACAGATCCCTCATAACAGTGTCATCCACAGATCCCTCGTATAACAGTGTCATCCACAGTTCCCTCATAACAGTGTCATCCACAGATTCCTCATAACAGTGTCATCCACAGATCCCTCATAACAGTGTCATCCACAGATCCCTCATAACAGTATCATCCACAGATCCCTCATAACAGTGTCATCCACAGATTCCTCATAACAGTGTCCTCCACAGATTCCTCATACAACAACATAACAGTGTCCCACAGATCCCTCATAAACAGTGTCACAGATCCCTCATAACAGTGTACACAGTGGATCCCCCCATCAGTGTCACAGTCCCCCATCAGTGTTCACGGATCCCCCATGAAGTGTCATATGACAGTGTCCTCCACAGTTCCCAGATCCCCCATGACGTGTCATCCACAGATCCCCATGACAGTGTCATCCACAGATCCTCCATAACAGTGTCCTTTACAGATCCCCCATGACAGTGTCATCCACAGATCCCCCATGACAGTGTCATCCACAGATTCCCCAGACAGTCCATCCATCACAGATCCCCCAGACAGTGTCATCCACAGATCCCCCATGGACAGTGTCATCCACAGATCCCCATGACAGTGTCATCCACAGATCCCCCATGACAGTGTCATCCACAGATCCCCCATGACAGTGTCATCCACAGATCCCCCATGACAGTGTCATCCACAGATCCCCCATGACAGTGTCATCATCCACAGATCCCCCATGACAGTGTCATCCACAGATCCCCCATGACAGTGTCATCCACAGATCCCCCATGACAGTGTCCATCCACAGATCCCCCATGACACAGACAGTGTCATCCACAGATCCCCCATGACAGTGTGCATGCCCATGCAGCATGCACACTGCTATGGAATTGCCAATGAGCAGCTATTTTCAGAACACTCATACCATAATGAAGGATGATATATACATGCACACTGTGCTCTCCCTTCACTTCAGGGCCCGGATGGGACGACACACATTTTTCAGTTTCGGGTTTTATAAACTGCACCATGAAAAAAATGAAGTGCCCTGGCCATTCTTCATGCGGGTTTCCAAGTCCAGAATTCCCTATGAAAATGGGCATTAATCCCATTAAATCCACGCCAAAACTGAGTTATAAAAAGTATCAGAAAAAAACACATCTAAAAAAAACCTGACACAGATTCTGCATTAGTTTTTTTTAAGCACACAAAATACTGTGAACAAACCCAAAGAGGCTGCAGGATCAGCAGCTTACAGTAAAAAGGCTAAAGAGCTATAATATGGCAGTCTACAATCAGCTGCGGTGGTTGCAGAGTCAGACTTCTGGTCCAGTATTTCATGATTTGGGGCCCCACTTTCAATTTTGCCCAGGGCCACACTTTGTCTAAAACCGGCCCTGATCACTGGATGTAAGAGGTATGTAATGCAGTATTATCTTGTATGACCAGCCAGCATGCTGAAGGTGGGACTGGCTCAGTGTTGTGGCTCACATCTCAGGTATTTTGTGCTGCACTGTTCTATTTGAGCACAACTTAATGTATGGCTCAACAATAAACCAATAGTGTGTATGAAGTCAATATTCTACCCCAATAGAAGAAGAAAAACACACCCAAATACTATGAATCAAATATGAATACAATCTTTATTATAAGCCAGTAAAATACATCAATTTAACAGTAGTAATCACATAGTGTGTAATAACAGATGATAAAAAGAGTGGCTGTTAGGTATACACAAAAACAAGAGGATGCAACAGGAGGATTATCCAAATAAGTTAAACTGTATGACTCACAAAGTCTGCCAATGGGGACAAAAGTATTGGGACTATCCAAAAGGGCAAAATTCCAGACCAGATCATCTGTTATTATACACCATGTGATTACTACTTTTAAACTAATGTATTTTACGGGCTTATAATAAAGATTGTGTTCGTATTTGATTCATAGTATTTGGGTGTGTTTTTCTTCTTCTTTTGGGGTAGGAGACTGTTGTATTTGGTTCTGCTGGGGCAGTATTTTTTGCTGGACTATAGTATTTGGTTATGTGGTATTGCTAGACCCGCTTACTTGTATTTGCCCCTACCTACTTGTATTTGTTCTGCCTTGTGTCAAATTGTACCCATTTACAACGTGGGGCCACTTTAATTTTTTTTTTTCCAGGGCAATTTTATGATCCCAGTCTGCCCCTACGTTTCATTATTTATTTAATGAAAACTAGGCCAAAATGCAGAAGCTGTGTGTGAAAAATCAAGTACAACTTCACTGCTTCCAAGTGCTGCTAATCAAATGCCTTTGATTAATTGATCAGCAAGTGTGATCAATTCTATAAAAGCAGACGTTTTGGCCGTTTTTTATGTCAGACTTTTGGAGCAAAATGGTGAATCTTAAGCTATGCCCCTTTCCCAAGTTCTAACCCTTTGTGATAAGCCCCACCCCGTCAAGCATGTCAGAAAAAAGTGTTGAAACCCTAGATGTGTTGAAACCCATATTGTACCACTGTAGACATATTTTGGTGAAGATACATTAGTAAATCTGGGCCAATGTTCTTTGGACAGACAAGTCCAAAATGGAGATGTTCAGCCATAATGGATAGAACCACATTTATTGACAACCCAACACAGCAACCTAGCACAAACACCTCATTCCAACTGTTAAGCACAGTGGTGGAGGGGTGATGATTTGTACTTGTAGTCATTGAGTTGGCTATGAACTGCTCTGTATATCAAAACATTCTAGAGTCAAATGTGAGGCCATCTATTTAACGGTTAAAGCTTGGCTGAAACAGGGTCATGAGTAAGGACAATAATCCCAAGCACACCAGCAAATCAGCAATAGAATGGCTGAAAATTAAAAGAAGTAAGATGTTGCGATGACCCAGTCAAAGTCCAGACCAACCCTACTCAATTTAAATGGCGAGAGAGAGCTGTGCATAAACGAATGCCCACAAACGTCAATGAACTGAATCAACGTTATAAAAGAAGAGCGGTCCAAAACTTCTCCATATCGATGTGAGAGACTGATAAACTCATGAAGAAAAACAATTGCTTCAGTTTATTGCTGCTAAAGACAGTTGTAGAAGCTATTGATTCTTTGGGTGCACTTAGTTTTTCATACATGGCTTTACCATTTTGTCTTCATTTTTGTTGAATAAAAAATGACACAGTGGAATCTGTTGTGTATAGCCGGATTTACCTAATTTTAAGACATTCTGAGGACCAGATGTTTTTTTTATATTATGTCCTGATGCCTAAAACCATAGAATT
>ONZH01008270.1:0-15123 GCA_900303285.1 Rhinella marina
TGTGTCTCTACACAAGTGACTATCCCCCCATTGTGCCCCAACCACTAATGATACCCCCACAAAGCTAGAATGCCCCCTTGGTGACCCCCCCCCCTACAGTAATGCCCTCTTATTGCCCCAACACGACAGTTATATGCCCCCTTAGTGCTACCTCACTAGTGCCCCAACACAGTAGTTATGCCCCCGTAGTGCTACCTCACGATAGCGGTGACATTCTGCATCCTCCCGGGACAGGAGACAAAATCCAGGACTGGTGGAGGCACCGTTAAGGCACAGCATGTAATTCGATGCAATCCCGTTCCAGAGATTGTAAAAGATCAGTTGACCCCCATTCATTTCAGCTCTGGTAGGGCTCTGACACTACCATAGCTGTTCTGTAAGTGTGCCTCCAATATGGTCGCCCCCAGGGAAGGATTTATCAATAAAATATAAATGGCTACAACTACATCCCTGGCAACGGTCCAAAGCCCCACCCCAAAGTGGGCACTCCAGTACCTTATGGGGGTGTTTCCTGGTGATCCGAGGGGCAGATCTTCAATGTCCAGAATTTTACTTTCCCTTACGTCCTAATGTAAGGTTTTCTTGTGCTGTTTCTGTGTTCCTTCTAGATTGTACTAGGAGGTGTAGACGGGGTTGCACTAACCTTATACTGGT
Organism: Rhinella marina; assembly: GCA_900303285.1. Taxonomy (NCBI): domain Eukaryota; kingdom Metazoa; phylum Chordata; class Amphibia; order Anura; family Bufonidae; genus Rhinella; species Rhinella marina. The sequence continues at coordinate 655 of ONZH01008270.1, forward strand.
TTCTGACCCTGAAGCTGCTGCAGCTCCTGCCATTGTGTGTTCAGTTAGTTTGCAGTAACGCACTTCACCTTCCCCCCTCTGGGCAGCCGTACTAAGGCTCAATACTCACCAATCACTGACAAGCGCAGAGACACTCGCTTCCCACTGGATGCAGCAGGACCTGCACTCCCATCGTGATGACATCACCATCAGGTCCTACTGCTTACAGAGAAGAGTGCATGCACTGGCACTACTGGGGGTGGGGACCATTATATAAAGGGGCATAGCTATAGGGGAAGCAGCTGCTTTGGCACCCAAACTCAGAAGGGGCCCACCCAGGAGATGGACTAAAAGATTTTATTGTCAGGGCTCCCTCAACAGTATATACAATGACATTATAACAGTGACACTGAAAGAAGCAGACAGAGCAGCTGCCAGCTGTTTTAAATGGTCTTTTATAACGGCTGTTAAAACGTATGCAAAGCGAACATTAAAAAACATATAGTGGATGCACACAGTGATGCAGAATCGCCGTGAAAGACTTTCGTGTGCATGTACCCTTAAGGGCTTTTTATACGAGTAGATAATTGATTTGATTGAGAGACAAACAAGTGTTTTATTTGAGTAGTTAACAATCGAATGACAACCCTTTAGATGCTCAGAGTTCAGTTGCATTTCTACCCACTAGTAGAAACGTCCGTGCTGTAATCGACACCTGTTCACACAGGTGGACGATGAACGATTATTTCAGGTTTCTACATCAGCGATCGCAAGAATGACAAACTAATCGATCATCACTTGTCATTCATTCGTTCTATGCTTTTACCCTAATCAGTAATCAATCAATTCGATTTTATGATTCTTTTAAAGGGGTTTTTACAAAATATTTTTACTTAGACCTATTCTCTGGATAGGTCATCAGTATCTGATTGATGGGGGACCCCCACTGATCAGCTATTTGAGCGCCGTGTCCTTCTCTAATCTTTTCCTAGGCCATGTGACAACACGTTCAATCGGTCACGTGGCCTAGGAGCAGCTCAGCCCTATAGAAGTGAATGGGGCTGAGCCGCAGTACCAAGTACAACCACTATAAAGGGTATGGCGCTGTGCTTGGTGAGCGCGGAGACAGCCGTGGTGCTACTGCTAGCCTCAGTACCCTTCTCAAACAGCTGATCGTTGGGGGTCTTGAGTGTTGGACTCCCACCGATTAGATACTGATGAACTATCCAGAGGATAGATCATCGGTTACAAAATCTGAGAAAACCCCTTTACTCATGTAAAAGGCCTCATGTAAAGGGACTATTGTTGAGAGAATTGAACTTAAAGTAGAATGATCCGAATTTCAGGAACAATTTGATCGAGAAGCCGAATTTCCTCACGCTTTGTGGTAACGCTGGCTGGGCACGTTGACGTCACCGCACGCCCCACCAGCATGATGATGTCACACATCAGCACTTGTGAGATTTGGTGCGTTTTCTTCAATCAAGATGGCTGCGCCGGTCTCTCCGCGAGCAAAATGAATGAGGTATGTATTTTTTTTTTAGCCCCTGAAAGAACCCGAATGTGACTGTCAGATGCTGCAATCAAAGCCCTAAGGGGTTCAATTACGGGGGGCGGCCATTGTTTTGGTTGCTGCGGCTGTTAATAATGTCTCCAAAGCCCTAAGGTCCACAGTTCCAGCTGTGATGTTAATCTGTGGTGCTCGCTCTCAAAAGATAAGTTATCAGCCAAGTCTATGGCCCTGATAACCACAGGAAAATTGCTCTGTGGCTTAGACCGGGGATAATGCTTCCAAGTAAAGGTCTGTGGATTAGAATATGAGTCAAGTAGACGCATTGGCACAGGAGCTGGATAAAATAATGGAGACCTTATCGGATATCTTGGGCTGATTGAAGTCTGATCCTGCTGGATCAGATTTGGCGTGCAGCTTGGAGCTTGCACAATATGTTGAAATTTCCGCTTCTCAGAGGAGACGCCTCTTAGTCGGTCAATTCTAAGTTCCAAAGAAAAAAAGGGGAATGTCAGTCAGCACATCCCAGTGCGCAATTCTAAGTTCCACCACACTAGAGGGCCCTTCTTATGGAGGGGGAATTCTTGTAAATTCCCAATTATTGTCCTGCTGGTTAGGACCTAAGGGAGGCACAGATTTCTAACATTCATCTGTTTTCCCTTGGTCCTAACAACAGCACAATCTTCCCATCTCAAGTGCATTTTATAATATAAACAGGGTAGGAGGGTTTAGACACCCTTCTATAGGCTCAGGGGGGGGGGGTCTCCATTTAATTAATTATTAATTTGATTAATTAAAAATTCCATCTGACCTACTAGTACATAGGGGCAGAAATACCCCATTATTGTTCTGCTGTTAGGACTAAGGGAAAACAGATTAACATTTGAAGTCACAGGAAGCATTGTTGCCAACAGTCCGGAATTTGCAGGGACTGTCCTTACTTTTCAGAGACATTCCTGGTAAATTCAGGTTGTCCTGGGCTGAAAATAGGCAGGGCTTGCAGTAAACCCACACATAAGAGGGTGTTCCTAGGGAGGGGGTAGCATCTCTGGGGCGAAGATGTCACGAATTACCATCTGCAGTGTTGGTAAGTTTGCAAACTGGACAAACCAAGAGAATTAGCCAGCGTTTTACTCTTGCGTCTCTACCACCAGTTTATGCTGCCCTCCCTTTCATCTGTTTTGGCACATCTTACCCCAGCGCACTTTGGGTTAGGACTCAAGTATAAAACGCAAGTCTTAATAAATCCTCCCCTTTGTGATGAAGATTCTGTTTTCTGAATTGTTTGTGCCGTTTGTGGGCAACTCTCATCATCCAAGAGCGCTAGGATATATAGAAGTGACCTCTGGTAGGGCATGGAGAACAAACACCCACCCCCAAGAATAATGTAGACTCCTCGTATGGCAGTATTTCTGCTTAATGTGACTAGTCTGTGGGAAGTTATACCCGCCATATAGTGACATCACTTCCTGAGCCACTGATCTGCTACCAGGCCATTTTATCACTCTACTTTCTGCACATCATACTCTTTGCCGATCGCTTATATTTCTATAATTATGCACAGTTTCTCCTCGTCTCTTACTCTAGTCAGACCCAGAGCTGCATTCAATTTTGTGGCTGTTGCATGTGGTACCGTAGCTCTATTCACTTGAATGGAGATGAGCCTTTGGACCCGGGAAGTTGCCCAATTTTGCCCTCATTATAATCTGCTACTGGCAATACCTGTGACAAGCTATGGGCAAGGGTGGCACTTTCTGGAAGAATGCACCATGTTTTTTCTTATTGCACAGCCCTCTCTTCCATCTGGCAACCACTAGGAATGCAGCTTTGGATGTGACTGGAGGAAAAAAAAAAAAAATCAAGATAAATAGCAAAGGAAAACATATGTTGTTTTTTGTTCATCGATGGTGGAATTTTCCTTAATGCTACACATCAGTGATGACAGGCGACATACGATTTACAGCATGACGTGTAAGAGGAGTGTTACACGCGGATTTGCACTGGATTTGACGTTCTGCACCACAAAGGGTGAACTCCCTGGTGGATCTCCACAACATGACCCTGGGCAGATTTACAATCTTCACTGCAGGTCAATATAAGGTGGGAGGGGTAGATAGTCTCCATTCACAGCAGCATTGTATCAATGAATGGAAAATTTGTGCGGAAACCATGTCTGGAACTTCGATGGGCCGAGTGACTCAGCTGAGTGACACGAGAGCTTCTCACATAGTGATACCAGTGAAAACAAGCTGGGAGCGGCGCAGAGAGGACACTCCCTGCAGACAGTTGTGTCACCCATGACATGCACCTTTATATCTGTCCAGACTGCAGCAAGAAAAAGCACCACGTCCCGTATGAGGAAGCCTCCGCTCTCAGCGCCCGGCTTGTTTGCCCTTTATCACACTCAGTGATTTTTGCACACACGTTTTCCATAGTCATACGAGCACTCAGAGCCAACAGGAAGCAAACAAAATTTCGTACCAGGGCCGCTCAGTGTATAATGAAGAGTCCTGCAGCTTTCAAATAGATTTTTGCATTTCAATTCCTCCACCATTCTTAAAATTTCTGCTTGCTGTCAGTGAATTACTAAACCAGGGTTACAGCGCCACAATTCACAGAGTAGCGCCCTCTTGTGTCTATATCACTTGCTGTCTCGTGCATTGCAATCAAGTATATCTTAAAGGGGTTGTCCCATCATAGACAATGGGGGCATATCGCTAGGATATGTCCCCATTGTCTGATAGGTGCAGGTCCCACCTCTGGGACCCGCACCTACAACAAGAACGGAGCGGAGAAATTAATGGAGGGAGCACTGCACATGCACAGCCGCCCTCCATTAATTTCTATGGCACTGGCTCAGCTATTTCTGTCTGCCCCATAGAAATGAATGGGCAGCTGCGCATGCGCAGTGTGATCTGCAGCGCATGGAGTCCTCCAGCGGAGTGCCGTATCCCCGTTGACCCCATGCAGACCTCCCCAGCAAGGGCCTGTCGTGGAGCTTCCCCGTTTGGAGGGACAGTCCCTCTTTTTGACCCAAGTCCCTCTCAGCTCCATCAATGTCCCTCTTTTTGATCTGAAGCATAGATTATCATTATTGCACTTACAATATTGATGCAGAAAATGTTTGTCTGGTTCCTCTCTGTATATTAGATCACGCTATGTATATTATTTCATCGCTTGATGCAATTTTGCACTAATTCGTAAGAGAAATTGATTGAAGCGTATAAATATGCCAGAAAAATTGATCTTTCACGCATTGAACCATAAGTGACCCTCTGTGGAACGTCCAAAAAGTTGGGAGGTATGAGTTCGACATCCCACCATTGTGTCATCGCAGCATGGTGTGACATCATCGACAGCTCACAGGCGGTTCTGCACCATTCGCGACTTAGCGAGGTGTACATTCTGTAAAGAGAGAAACCCAAAGTTTGGACCCCACTGATCAGACACCGGATGGCATATCTTAGCCATATTCAATATATACCAGCAGCTACGGAGGCAATAGCACGGATATGCACCTCCCATGTATGGTGCAAGTGTCTCACACCGAAATACTTTATGCCTTGTGCACCATTTGGCGTCGGAGTAATTTACCCCTGCACCTCCATGCATCTTATGACTCTATCCCAATGTACAACATCACTATGGAGAAATGGCTGCTCTGCCTCCCTCCGGGAAATTTGGTTATATTTAGGAATATGACTAACAATTTGTGGAAATTGCCCAGGACGTGTAGATCAGGTTCTCTGCAATATTGAGGCATACAGGGCGTAGCCATTGTACTCTCTGTGCTGATAATTTTCCCGTAAATCACCTAGGATTACCACATCTTGGGCTCAATATTGAGGGCGGTAAGGCGGCGGATTCTTTATGGTGAGTTATATAATAGCCTACTCTTCAGCTTCTTCCTTCTATACATAATAACCATGTAACGTCAGTCTGCTGCATGTAAAGCTAGAAGAAAATGATCGTGCTGTGGATTGAAGAGAGCAGACTGCCATTTTACCCCTTGATAAAGTCAGGTTGAGATCTCACCCCTGGTGCATCATTCGTGCAACTAGGCTTCCATTCACCCCATTCAGTACGCTGTCCTAGTGCACCGACCCGGTGGTTTACTGCACAAGGTGAATTCATTTTGTCTACATGATAAATGCAATTTTTTGTAGTGAGATAACCCATTTAATTTTCTTCCTCTAGACTCAGTTGCGAGGAGTGGGCTGGCCCCACCCCTCTGAGCTGGGAGATTTAGGATAGTGAAATGTGCAGCTAGCTGCTGACGAGCGAGCAGCAAAAATGGCTACCAATATGAAAACAGAAACAAGGCGGCACTCACCATGCATCAAAATCCTTTATTCTTCTAATGGATGCATGTACATTAGTACAATACAGGAGGACAAGCGCGTGTGAGCTTGTGGGGACGGCCATTTCGCGCGGGATCACGCTTCCTCAGGCCACAAGCTCACTGTGGTGAGACGCGCTTGTCCACCCCCTGTATTGTACTAATGTACATGCATCCTTTAGAAGAATAAAGGATTTCGACGCATGGTGAGTGCCGCCTTGTTTCAGTTTTCATATTGGTTGCTAGATATACTAACTGTGTCATTGAGGCAAAACACCGCCGCGGTCGGCATATGGACCCGGATCTGCGCTTTCCACGTGTTTTATGAAGGGACTACGTAGTGCCATCCTAAGTTTCATTTCTAATGTTGGGAGCAAAAATGGCTAGCTGGTGCTTGAAAGAGAAACAGCCAGCTGGGAAACACCGGCCCTGTGGATGGAGAGCAGCTATAAAAGTGATTCTAAGACAGGTCAGAAAGAAGGAAGCATTGGACTTTGCAGAAGGTTGAGGCCCATTATAAAGGGACAGTACATGGGCAAAGCATCAGTGAAGGTAACACATAATTAGAGATTGTGGTCTTCACTGCATATAGTTTGGGATGTGCTTCAGTTAGCCCGCCACAGTACTGAGACAGACTGACCATGTGTTACAAGACTACACCCGACAGTTGGGCATTGTAGTGCTATATGGTGAGTGAGAATTTGCACCCCATGGCTAAACTGGGAAGTTCCCTTGGATTAATTGAAAAGAGACAGTGTGCGGCCTATACACCCAGTATACAGCCTTGAGAAACCTGTATATGTTTGTGTACCTGTGTGTGTCATCTATCCACATTGCTTCAGTAAAATATAGATTGTTACCCCAAAGTTGGCCTCATCATTGCCTGTATCACCAACCTACATTTCCACATTATTGCCCTTTCACCAGTACCTCAAAGGAAACCTGCCTTGCACCCCAAAACCCAATGACACAAGGGCACCCCACCACCACCACCACAGCAGAAGACCCCAAACCATGGTGTCCCCTGAGGAGAAGAAAAGACTGTAAACCATCCATTGCTGCAAGGCCCAGTGAGTGCCAGAGTAAGGACTGATACTGTGAAGACTATACTCCTACTCACCACCATTCCTCTCCTCCACCCTGCTCTCTTCCTGGGCTTGTTGTACTAGCCGTGTATCTAACAACCCTGGCCTAGTCAGAGTGGACTGTTGTGTGCAACTAGCATAGGGTGGCCAGAGATCAGTCTTTTCAGGGTGGCCTGAGTGGCCACCCTATACTAGCACACAGTGCACACTCTCCATGCAAGCATCACCTTGATCCAGTTTATATGCCCATCCCGGCATCACCCCGACACAGTGCACGCACCATCCCAGCATCCCCCGCACAGTGCACGCACCCTCACCCAGCATCACCCCAACCCAGTGCACGCACCCCTCCCAGCTTTACCCCAACCTAGTGCACGCACCCCATCCTCAACCCCCCCATGCACACCCAGTGCATCTCAGCTTCACCCCAACCCAGTGCACACACCCTTCACCTTCAGCCCCCAATTCAGTGCACACACCCATCCCAGCTTCATCCGATCTAGTGCCACACTCCACCCAGTGCACACACCCCATCCCAGCTTCAGTCCACAGGTGCACAACCCCATCCCCACTTCCAGCACACACCCCATCTCAGCTTCACCCCAATCCAGTGACACACCCCATCTCAGTTTCACCCCAACCCAGTGCAACACACCCATCCCAGCTTCATCCCGATCTAGTGCAACACTCCACCCCAGTGCACACACCCCATCCTAGCTTCACTCCAACCAGGGCACACACCCCATCTCAGCCACCCAACCCAGTGCACGCACCCCATCTCAGCCTCCCCAACCCAGTGCACGCACCCCATCTCAGCCTCACCCCAAACCCAGTGCACACACCCATCTCAGCCTCACCCCAACCCAGTGCACGCACCCCCAGCCTCACCCCACCCAGCCTTCACCCCAACCTCAGCTTCACGCCAACCCAGTGCACACACCATCTCAGCTTCACCCCAACCCAGTGCCACCCCATCAGCCACAATCCAGTGCACACACCCCATCTCAGCCTCACCCCAACCCAGTGCACACACCCCATCCCAGCTTCACCCCAATCCAGTGCACACACCCCATCCCAGCTTCACCCCAATCCAGTGCACACACCCCATCCCAGCCTCACCCCAACCCAGGGCACACACCCCATCACAGGGCACACAGCCCATCACAGCCTCACTCCAGGAATGGCCACTAAGTTATCTTCCATCTTTACAGCATGTCATAATACTCTCCAAAGAATCTGCAGAACTTCTTTCACATATGTTAGTTGTGCACAGTACGCCCACTGCTCATCATAAAGAGGTTCTACAGCAGCTGTAGTGTATGTTAGAAGGGAAGTGCTCGCTGCTGTACAATAAATTTAGTCCAGACCATGTGACACTGTAGTACGTGGCACTGCACCAGGCGGTTATATACCACATCCTATATAATAACCACTCACGTATCACATCCACTGATATATAACTTTTTTTCACCCCCAAACAATAGTCAGGTCGGCAGGGAGAACTCTGGAGGGTTATATACAGCTCACAGGCTTCTGTGCAGTTTTGGGGGCCGGTCAGTCTAGTTTGGGCTGTTTTTTTTCTACCAAACAGGAGCAGAATAAAACAGTAAAATCTGGCCTGACTGGAGATATGCAAGGACCTTAGAGGCAGGTTGCTACATTTAGGTCAGGAGATACATTGTATCCTCATTATCAGGCAGGTTGCTACCTGTCGGTCTGGAGATACACTGTATCTGCACTATCAGGCAGGTTGCTACATTTGGGCAGGGGTGGGCTGGTCATAGACCCCACAGGGAAACCTCCCAATCGGCCGATGCCCAGAGGCCGCCTGGGCCCCACTCACAGCCACCATCCAGCTAAGTAATGATTTGACGCACCACTCCTGACTCCTGAATTCAACTGTATTGCCATCTTGAGTCAACTGGAGTGGGAGGAAGGAACATGGCAGCAGGTGCTGGCCACCACAGAGAGCCAGCTTAAGTCATTTTGGACCCACCAACAACACGGTCCACTTTAAGTTCCCAGTCCACCTCTGCATTTCGGATAGGAGATACATTGTATCAGACAGGTTGTTACATTTCAGTCAGGAGATATTTTGTATCCGCACTCAAGGATACGGTCATCGTCCCCTCCTGCGCTGTCACGGCTTCAGCTGTAGATAACATTACGACGTGTGACCGAGAAGTTGGGCAGAGATAAGATCAGCAATGTACAGCCGCCCCCTGATCTATGCACTGGAGGTCACCAGGCACATAGAACATGAAGATTCAGGAGCAGGGCTCCCCCTACTGTCCATAGACAGAACTTCACCCCCAAAACAGATGTAGAATCTGTATACTACTAAAGTAGATCTTACCTGCAGTCCCATGTAACCTCACAGATCACACATGGTGGAAACAGAGTGTATCACACATTATATGAATTAGATACAGGGGCTCAGCAGACAGTATCACACATGAAAGGATTAGATACAGCAGATCAGCAGACAGTATCACACATGAAAGGATTCGATACAGCAGATCAGCAGACAGTATCACACATGAAAGGATTAGATACAGGGGCTCAGCAGACAGTATTACAGAAAGATTGATACAGATCAGCAGACAGTATCACACATGAAATTAGCAGGGGCTCAGCAGACAGTACACACATGATAGGATTAGATACAGGGGCTCAGCAGACAGTATCACACATGATAAGGATTAGATACAGGGGCTCAGGCAGACAGTATCCACATGAAAGGATTAGATCAGGGGCTCAGCAGACAGTATCACACATGATGGATTAGATACAGGGGCTCAGCAGACAGTATCACACATGATAGGATTAGATACAGGGGCTCAGGAGACAGTATCACACATGATAGGATTAGATACAGGGCTCAGCAGACAGTATCACAACAGAAAGGATTAGATACAGGGGCTCAGCAGACAGTATCACACATTAAAGATTAGATACAGGGGCTCAGCAGACAGTATCACACATGATAGGATTAGATACAGGGGCTCAGCAGACAGTATCACACATGATAGGATTAGATACAGGGGCTCAGCAGACAGTATCACACATGATAGGATTAGATACAGGGGCTCAGCAGACAGTATCAACATGATAGGATTAGATACAGGGGCTCAGCAGACAGTATCACACATGATAGGATTAGATACAGAGGCTCAGCAGACAGTATCACACATGATAGGATTAGATACAGGGGCTCAGCAGACAGTATCACACATGATAGGATTAGATACAGGGGCTCAGCAGACAGTATCACACATGAAAGGATTAGATACAGGGGCTCAGCAGACAGTATCACACATGATAGGATTAGATACAGGGGCTCAGCAGACAGTATCACACATGAAAGGATTAGGTGGGTTACTGAGGCTACTAAAGGGAGTATTGGAACTACTGCTGGGGGGCATAATAAATAATGGGGACACCTAAAGTTAGGGGGATTCTATTAGTAATTATTTAGCATTGTATTGAAATGTATGCAGCCTGTCAATTGGAAAATTTTTCTATGTGTCGCCCATACATCATGTTTTAGGCCTTGGATATAAATACCAGCAGCACCTCACCTCTGCATTCAGTTTTCCTCGTCTTCACAGATTTGCAGAGGTGTCTTTGCCTGGAAAACATCTCAGAGGAAACGCTGCCGGCACAGGTGTCCATCAGTGACCATCAGAGCAGGTGCAGCGCTTCTCGCATCTCATTACATGTCATCTGTCGCCATCTAGTGGATAAAAATGAAAACTATGTATTTCTTTATATCAGGTCTTCTGTTTTTCCAAAAGGAATGTGTCATCAGAAAATTACCAATGGTTGAAATTAAGTTTTTTTACTTATTTGGAATTTCAGTTCATTCTTTAAAATTTTCCACATCAATATCTATATTTTAAACAATAAATCCTAAAATCATGCAGTTTTCACACTGTCCACTAAGCTTAAAGGGGTTGTCTCATCACAGAAGTCGCAAGACTTCGTGTAATAACTTTGTGAATTAATTAATACTGTAAAAAACCTTTGTACCGGTTCCAAGTGGCACCTTCACTTGAATGGATCCGCATCCGTGATGCGGTGCACAAACATCAGGGGCCCATATATTACGAACCTGCTGTTTGCAGGCCACAATACGGGCCCGGCTGGCATGCATTTGTGTACATGAGCCCTTAAAGGGGTTCATGTACACAAATGCAGGGGTCTGAGTCCTGGCAACCCCATCGATTAGCTGTTTTGGGATGCTGCGGCAACATGACCCCGGCACGCCCCATCATTCCTTCACCATGCCCAAATGTCGAACGCGGCACAAAAACGGTAAGTCACAACAAGGGATTTGCGACTATTTTTACCCTAACACAGCCGTAGCACCCTTCATAAATGGCCCCCATAGTGTGTTCTGACCGCTTGGACAGTTGGAAGACATGTTATTAAAGGGGTTGTCTCATGACAGACAATGGGATAATATCACTAGGATATGCGCCCATTGTCTTATAGGTAAGGGTACCACCTCTGGGACCCGCACCTATATAGAGAACAGAGCCGTTCATTTTCTATGGGTCCGCTGAAAATTTCCATTGAAGCCCATATAAGTGAATGGGATCGGGGGATATGCAAATTAGGGTCCATTCACACAAACGTATATTTGCGGGTCGGCAAATATACGGGGCCGCCCGGCGTGTGTTCTGCAGCGCTCGGAACACACGCCAGGCGGCCCATTGAAAAATGCCTATACTTGTCCGTGCGCACGGACAAGTATAGGACATGCTTCAAATGAGACTAGCTCCGTGGCGCGGCTCCTGGGCCCATAGAGGTGAATGGGGCCGCATCTATTCCGCAATTTTGCGGATAGATACGGCCCCATTCAATACGGTCGTGTGAATGGGGCCTTAGGGACTTGCTCTCCCTCTGGCCTGAACAAAAAATATGATGTGGTTCTGCAATATCGATAATTTTTATTATTGATATGTTTTTATTTTTTTGTATATCACATTGTTGTTTTTCAGCACATATATTTTTTTTCTTTGATCATTGGTTTATTTAAGTCCATGTTTTGCATGTTGCCTTCCCTGTGTAACATGTGACTCCAATTAGGAGTGTGATGGGTTGTTCATAGGTATATAGGGAAGGTCATTTGAAATGTAACTTGTCATGAGTAAGGACCAAAATTGTGGGGTCCGAAACACGTAGACATATACTGTACTCCTGATGGATTTTACCCCTTGAAATAAAGGCGTTGCTATTTAAGGAGCTGAACTTTTTTCTTGGTTTCCATGAGATATATTACAGCCGAGTCCAGGCTGTGTTCGTGCTCCAGAGGACTTCAAGAAGAACTCCCGCAAACATTTTTTATTCTCTGACCTGTTAGAAAGGTGCATGATATAATCTGTAGTGAATGTAATCTTCTCATCACTGTCTGTATTTGTGAGCTATCCCATCTCCTCTAATTGTAGCTCTGTCATATGACCAACTCTCTGACCTCCAACTGACCCAGAACAGGAAGCCGTTTACTTCTCTATTCATTCCTATGAGACTCAGAGTGAGGCTCCCATAGGAGTGCATAGAGAAATAGACTTCCTGTCCACACATAAGATGCTGTGTTATCTGGTGAGTCTGATTGCTGGTCACATGACACAGATGAGAAACATCAGGGAGATATAACTCACAAATACAGACACTGGTAAGAAAATGACATTCACTACAGATTACATCATGTACCTTTCTAGCAGGATATGGAATAAAATTTCCAAAGGATAGGTCATTAGTATTAAAATCTCGGAAAAACCTTTTAGCCTGAGGCCCAGTATAAGTCGAGTAAAGTTTGCCTTAAAGGGCATCTGTCAGCAGATTGGTACCTATGACACTGGCTGACCTGTTACATGTGCGCTTGGTAGCTGAAGATATCTGTGTTGGTCCCTTGTTCGTATGTGTCTGCACTGCTGAGAAAAAATGATATTTTAATAAATGCAAATTGCCTCCAAGAGAATAGGTGCGTTAGCTTTACACCTAGAGACTCTGCTCTCTCTATGACTGCTGCGTCCTGTACATTTTGATTGACAGGGCCAGGCAGTGAAAACGTCATCACATCTGGTCCTGTCAATCAAAGTGCAGAGGGCGCAGCAGTTGCAGAGAGAGCAGAGCCTCTAGTTGTAATGGTAACGCCCCTGTTGCTCCTAGAGGCTCATTTGCATATATTAAAACATCATTTTTCTCAGCAATATGGACACATATGAACATGGGACCAACACAGATGTAACAGGTCAGCCAGTGTCATAGGTACAAATCTGCTGACAGACGCCTGTTAAGTTCCAGAAGTGTCTGACTGATTCCTTCCTCTATCCTAGAGTAGGAGGCCACACTTACCATTCTGCTCATCTGGCACAAATACTGGCTGTCAGATGAACAAAAAAAATAGCATGTGACGGTTTTTGCCCAGCTGAAACCCAGCATTTATGCTGGAAAGGCGGACAGATTACCAGCAGATCCCATTATAGTCAGTGGGGATCCGGAGGTGCACGGTCATATCCGGCAATGCCAGATACGGTGAGCTCAGGCTACTGGATTCCAAATGCAACTGCGAACAGGGTCCATCAGAAGAACAGAATAACAAAACACATATCCGTTACTTTGAGCATCAGTTATGATCAGTTTGCCTCATTGTATAATTTCTTTCGGTGATCAGTTATTCTTGACAGGAGAAAAAGTATTATTTCTCCAGTCAAAAATAACTGATCTTTGAAAGAAGTGACATAAACTGATCATAAATGATGCTCAAAATAACGGATTCACTTTTTTAAAAAAAATTTAAAATGTTTTTCTGTTTTTCTGACAGATCAGAAGAATCGAAACCGAATGTTGATGTGAACCTGGCTTTACAAACACGATAAAATTAGCTTGCAGTTTTCATTTTTATCCACTAGATAGATAAGAATCAGCCAAAATTCAAAATAAAAAAACTTAATTTCAACCATTGGTAATTTTCTGATGACACATTCCTTTTGGAAAAACAGAAGACCCGATATAGAGAAATACACAGTTTTCATTTTTATCCACTAGATGGCGACAGATGACATGTAATGAGATGTGGGAAGCGCTGCACCTGCTCTGAGGATCACTGATGGACACTTGTTCCGGCAGCGTTCCTCTGAGATGTTATCCAGGCAATGACACCTCTACAGGTCTGTCAAGACATAGAAATGTAAATACAGAGATGACGTGCTCCTGGTATAGGACAACTTCACTAAGAGCGACACACTGTGACGACAGCTCAGCCACCATTTCTACATCTGGGCTGCTGTCATCATGTAGCGGGAGGATTCCCTCTCCTCTCCTCCTACACATCCTCCAGACTCAATCCTAGAACTATAAGAATTCCGTTGCATTCTGCCATTAGGTACTGTAATGGCGGACATATATCTGTTTCTGGGAAAGATGAGTAACAACTGATAACAGTTTGACAGGACTCTAGGTCCTTGCATATTTCAGTCAGATGGATTTTACTGTTTAAACTAGACAGTTCGACCCCCAACATGTACTGCGAGCTATACATAACCCTC
>ONZH01008271.1:0-38721 GCA_900303285.1 Rhinella marina
GAAAAAAGGGTTAGGGCTTATTATTGTTTTAGTTCTTTTTGTCCCCCACTGAACATATATGCCATTTTTGGCCCCTCTAAATATATATTGTTATGTCATGTTTTCCCCCCGGGCCCCTGTGCACACAAGGACAAAAAATATACTTACCTCAACTCCGCTCCGGACTTCCTCTCACCCAGTTCTGTCATATGATGTGCACTGCGCCATCCAGTCAACCAACATGATCCTATACACACACCCCTATACCCATATCCTATCCAGGGCTGCAAAACCTCTACGCTGTGATGATCCCATGAGACGTAACCTCAGTGACGGTTCTCTTGCAGTGCCGGATCGGCTATGGGTATAGGGGTGTGTATAGGTAACTAACTGGGCAGCGCTGTACTCAGCATTGCACGTGGTAGCGCCACCAGCAGAGAGGCCCTGATTGGCCACATACACAGTGTGGGCCGAATTATGTTACATTCTGAGTGCACCCATTAATTATGGTTTGTGCACCCATTATATTGAAATTGTTTTAAGTTGATGTCCCATGATTGGTGAAATTTAATTCTCGTAGACAATGGGCAAGGTCCTGCGCTTCTCACCTTTTTTATGGTTAAATCTAAATCCAAACTTTTTAGAACTATAGAAAGTTTGCTGAACATTATTCCATTTTCTTTTCCTCTTTATTTGCTATCTATGTGTATATTAATATGTTGGTTATGTTCTTGATCCAATAATTTGATATAATGAAAACGGATGTTGTTTTCCAGAACTGTCGACAATCTGGATGATGATGATTGGGAGTCTGACCCACAATCAAGATCATCCCAGGAGCCCCATGTAGACCCTCCTTCCGAAGGACAATCGGAGAATGTTGAAGGAGAAGTTTTGGCCAGGTCCCAGGAGGAGGTTCAAGAGTCGACAATGGAGGAAGCTCAACCAGGCTCTGTTAGGCCAAGGAGCCCATTTTAAATAATAAAGTGACTCTGCCCTGAGACAGAGCCACCGGGGATCACTGGACTCAGATCCTGAGTCACCCGAGCAGGGCAACCCAGGAACCAAGCAGCCGGAAAGGCAAGCTCCCGAAGGAGGACAGGGGATGAGCCCCAATGCCCGAAGGGCACGTGTGCACAAGCACACGATAATGAGCTCCCGAAGGAGGATAGGGGATGAGCCCCAATGCCCAGAAGGCAAATGCGCACAAGCACTCAATGCGCTCAAGTCTGGGACCAGCACAGGATACCCAGCTCTCAATCGGACCACGTGTGCCGAGTTCCGCGCCTCCCGAAGGAGGTTGCAGCCCAACACACAATGTGGCCTCCAAACACACATACTGGCGCACACTAGGATAGTGGAACATAGACTGGAACCCACACAACTCCTGCCTAGACCACAGACTACACCTAATGTGCAACCAAGGTCCTAGTTACGAAGCAGAGCGACCGGGACTCTAGCTTTAGCAAAGCAACAACAAGGCACCGGCGCCTGCTGCCAATACTGAGGGGTTTTTATAGTGAAGCAACCAATTAACAGGGCGGTGCTTCCTGTGCAGGACTGGCGGATGTGACATCACCTGTAGCCTCGAAGTATGGGCACATGATCACCTCCTGGCGGAAGTGACATCACAGGCAGGGTCAAGGTCGGAGCTTATGACCACTTCCTATGTCTGACCCAAAACACAGTGTCTTAAAGCGACAGTGTCATAATTAGACTGCAAGCGCGCGCGTGCACGGCGTCGGTGCCCGCGCCTTACAGTACCCCCCTCTCAGGGACCCCCCTCCTCCTCCAAAAGGCCGCAATCAGATCTGGGGCATTCAATTTATCCTCTGGCTCCCAGGTCCGTTCTTCAGGGCCGAATCCCACCCAGTCCACCAGATAGGACGTCACACCTCGTATAGTCCTAGAGTCAAGGATCTCCCGTACCTCATACTCGGCCTCAACGGTTTCAGGCTCCTCTTGTAAAGGAGGAGAGAACCTATTCAGCCATACAGGTTTGAGAAGAGAGACATGAAAGGAATTTACGACTCTCCATGACAGAGGCAGTTTAATACGATAGGTGACTGGGTTAATTCGGGACAGTACCCGAAAAGGACCGAGAAAACGGGGCGCAAATTTCAAAGACGCCACTCGGAGCCGAATGTATTTTGAGGAAAGCCAGATCAGATCTCCAGGCGCGAACTCCGGACCGCTGGAACGTCTGCGATCAGCATGATGCTTCATTTTAGTCTTGGAAGCAGCCAAGGAGGACTGGGTCTGTTGCCAGACATCTCGCAGATATGCGGCGAAATCCGCAACAGCGGGCATCTCTGCCATGACAGGTAAAGGAAGAGGAAGGCGGGGGTGTTGTCCATTCTGGACAAAGAAGGGGGTTTTCCCCACAGCATCGGACACAGAATTATTTACTGCAAACTCTGCCCAGGCCAACAGCTCAGACCAGTTGTCGTGCCTTGCGGAAATAAAATGTCGCAAGTAAATTTGGAGGGATTGGTTGAGTCTTTCTGCCAAGCCATTAGTTTGAGGGTGAAAAGCCGAAGAAAGATCCACATCAACCCCCAGTAGCTGGCATAGCTCCCTCCAAAACCTAGCTGCAAACTGAGGACCTCTGTCGGAAATAATTCGCCTCGGTAACCCATGCAACCGAAAGATGTGGCGAAAAAATAATTCCGCCAAGTGAGGCTCAGAAGGCAACCCTGGCAGCGCAACAAAGTGGCATATGTGGGAGAATAGATCAGTAACGATCCAGACCACGGTATTTCCTTCCGAGGAAGGGAGCCCCGTCACAAAGTCCATGGCGATGTCCTGCCAAGGACTCTCAGGGACTTGCAGCGGCATCAACAAGCCCGAAGGTCTCTGGCGGACCGGCTTATTACGGGCACAGGTGGTGCACCCCAGGGTAAAAGCCCGAACATCCCGACTGAGACCTGGCCACCAATAGTGCCGAGAAATTAATTCCATCGTTCTTTTGGGACCTGGGTGTCCAGCCAGACGAGAGTTATGACCTCAAGAGAGGATCTCCTCTCTGCGAGCGGGTGGCACATACGTCTTACCCGGAGGCAGCTGGCGCAGACCAATAGGGTTCACAGGTAGAAGCTTTTCTGCAGGAATGATGGGACGAACCTCAGGCTCAGTACCATGGGCATCA
This sequence comes from Rhinella marina, assembly GCA_900303285.1. Taxonomy (NCBI): domain Eukaryota; kingdom Metazoa; phylum Chordata; class Amphibia; order Anura; family Bufonidae; genus Rhinella; species Rhinella marina. Next base: position 3,128 of record ONZH01008271.1, read on the forward strand.
AAAGAGCGGGACAAAGCATCCGCTCTGACATTCTTGTCCCCGTTCACAAAGTGTAAAACAAAATTAAAACGAGAAAAGAAAAGAGCCCATCTCGCCTGTCGAGCGTTAAGCCTCTGAGCAGATTGGAGATACAAAAGATTCTTGTGATCGGTGAAGATCACAACGGGAAACCTGGCCCCCTCCAGGAGATGTCTCCACTCCTCTAAAGCCAGTTTGATGGCCAGTAGTTCCCGATCTCCTATGCAATAATTCCGCTCAGCAGGATTAAAGGCCTTGGAGAAAAAGCCACAGGACAGTTTAGTCCCTTTGCCATCCTTTTGATAGAGAAAAGCTCCAGCCCCTACCGATGACGCATCCACCTCCACGAAGAAGGGGCGTTGGGGGTCTGGGCGATGAATCACTGTGGCCGATAGGAAGGCTTCCTTCAGCGCAATGAAGGCATGCTCCGCCTCCGACGACCATTTACTAGGATTAGCCCCTTTGCGAGTCAATGCAGTGAGAGGGGCCACCAGAGAAGAGAAATGGGGAATGAACTTCCTATAATAATTGGCGAACCCCAGAAACCTCTGGACCGCCTTTAAAGACTGTGGTTTGGGCCAAGCCATGATGGACCTGAATTTATCGGGGTCCATTTGAAGCCCCTGTGCGGAAACTATGTAGCCAAGAAAGGCCAACTGGGTCTTCTCGAACTCGCACTTCTCTAATTTGGCGTACAAATGGTTAATCCGAAGGCGGTGCAACACCTCCTTCACCATGCGCCTGTGGGTAGATAAGTCGCGAGAAAACACCAGAATGTCGTCCAAGTAGACCACCACAGCGGTAGTCAAGAGATCCCTAAATATGTCGTTCAGGAAGTCCTGAAACACCGCTGGAGCATTACAGAGGCCAAAGGGCATAACCAGGTATTCATAATGACCGTCTCTGGTGTTAAATGCGGTTTTCCACTCATCACCCTCCCGAATACGAATCAGGTTATATGCCCCGCGCAGGTCTAGTTTGGAAAAGACCGTTGCGCCCTGAAACCGATCAAATAATTCGGAGATGAGAGGAAGCGGGTATTTATTTTTTACGGTGATGTCGTTAAGACCCCTATAGTCAATACACGGTCGCAAGGACCCATCTTTTTTAGAAACGAAAAAGAAACCAGCCCCAGCAGGGGAACTGGATTTTCGTATGAACCCCTTCTCAAGGTTCTCTTTAATATAAGCTGACATAGCTTCGGTCTCCGGTACAGACAGAGGGTACACTCTACCACGGGGCGGAGTAGACCCCGGCACCAACTCGATGGCACAGTCGTAGGGACGATGTATGGGAAGAGTGTCTGCCGCCTTCTTACAGAAGACGTCAGCAAAAGCCGTGTATTGCGCAGGTAACCCCTGAAGCTCAGCTGGAAGGGGCGGTGTCTCTACAGAGATCACCCTCGTCATGCACTTGTCCTGACAGTAAGGACCCCACTGTTTGACCTCACCGGTGGTCCAATCCAGTGTGGGAGCGTGTAGTCTCAGCCATGGAAGGCCCAAGAGGATTGGGTCCACAGACTGAGGTAATACTAGGAGTGAAATGATCTCCTTATGTAAGGCTCCTATCTGGATCTCGACAGGAACTGTGCGGTGTGTGATGCACCTGCCTAATTTGGAACCGTCCACCACAGTGATGTTTATACTGGTGGCCAGAGGTTTGATAGGAATTCCGAGCTTCTGGGTCCACTTACGTGAAATAAAATTACCAGAAGCACCGGAATCAATAAAGGCTCTGGTTGGCGTGATCTTACCATCTACCCTGATCAAGACGGGAAGTGTGCATTTTGTGGAGGTTTGTACGATCTCACCTAGGGGAATACCTCCCACTGACCCTAGGTGCGCCCGTTTCCCGACTTCTGAGGACAATGGGGAGCAATGTGGCCTGGTTTCTTACAAAAATAGCAAACCCCCCCAGACCTGCGGGGACCGAGTCTGTCTATCTCCATAGGTTCTTCAGGTGGAACCACAGGCCTGGAAAATACCGGAGCCAGCCGACCCCGTCTCTGCTCAGTAGCTTGCTCGAGACGGCGTTTGGACAGACGGCGGTCAATCCTAATGGCCAGATCGATGAGGCCACGAAGAGTACCTGGTCTCTCTCTACCTGCCAGCTCGTCTTTGATGGACGGACTTAAGCCGGCGGAGAAAATCGCTAGCAAGGGAGCATCTTGCCATGCCAACTCAGACGCCAGGGTTCAGAAACGGATGGCGTATTGTGAAACCGAGTCCGTTCCCTGGTGTAGCTCCAGAAGACAGGAGCTGGCGGTAACCAGAGGATCAGGTCCCTGAAATACCTCTCTAAAGCAGGACAAAAATAGAGGTAGGGAGCCCACACAAGGATCACCTCTCTCCCATAGAGGGGTAGCCCAAGCCAGTGCCTGCCTGGACAAGAGGGATATTATGAATGCCACTTTGGTGTGGTCATCCAAAAAACTGTCCGGGTTCAATTGAAAGTGGATCAGGCACTGACTTAAGAATCCCCGACACTCCTGCTGTTCCCCACGGAATCGTTCGGGCAAAGGTAACTTAGGCGGTCGGTGAATCGCCACGGGAACTTGCGGACATACCGAAGCAGCAGCGGAGTGGGAAGTAGCGGCAGCCTGCTGCTCCACGGCCTGCAACCGACCGTCTAAGGTGGACAGCAATTCCGTGCTAGACGCCGAGATGGCGGCAGCACGTTGCTCCAACTCCTGCATGCGTTGTTCCCATAGTTTGACGTATGCCTGCATGGAGGGAGTCAGAGACATAGCACCGGCGGATCCCTGGCCGGTGCCTACTGTTAGGCCAAGGAGCCCTTTTTAAATTATAAAGTGACTCTGCCCTGAGACAGAGCCACCGGGGATCACTGGACTCAGATCCTGAGTCACCCGAGCAGGGCAACCCAGGAACCAAGCAGCCGGAAAGGCAAGCTCCCGAAGGAGGACAGGGGATGAGCCCCAATGCCCGAAGGGCACGTGTGCACAAGCACACGATAATGAGCTCCCGAAGGAGGATAGGGGATGAGCCCCAATGCCCGGAAGGCAAATGCGCACAAGCACTCAATGCGCTCAAGTCTGGGACCAGCACAGGATACCCAGCTCTCAATCGGACCACGTGTGCCGAGTTCCACGCCTCCCGAAGGAGGTTGCAGCCCAACACACAATGTGGCCTCCAAACACACACACTGGCGCACACTAGGATAGTGGAACATAGACTGGAACCCACACAACTCCTGCCTAGACCATAGACTACACCTAATGTGCAACCAAGGTCCTAGTTACGAAGCAGAGCAACCGGGACTCTAGCATTAGCAAAGCAACAACAAGGCACCGGCGCCTGCTGCCAATACTGAGGGGTTTTTATAGTGAAGCAACCAATTAACAGGGCGGTGCTTCCTGTGCAGGACTGGCGGATGTGACATCACCTGTAGCCTCGAAGTATGGGCACATGATCACCTCCTGGCGGAAGTGACATCACAGGCAGGGTCAAGGTCGGAGCTTATGACCACTTCCTGTGTCTGAACCAAAACACAGTGTCTTAAAGCGACAGTGTCATAATTAGACTGCAAGCGCGCGCGTGCACGCCGTCGGTGCCCGCGCCTTACAGGCTCACCAACTCGTGCTCCAGCCCCCAGACAGCAGCCATGCTGCCGCCGTTCATCAGGTAGACGTCGGGGGGCCCATCACCACGATTCTGGCTTGGATACTCGAGCTCTCATTGATGCAAGGGTCATCGAGTATCTAAACCTGAATCGTGGTGACACAAAGGAGAACAACCTATTGAAAAGTCTGGGCCCCTATATGCTCCGTGTACCTGAAGAACGGCAGGAACGGTGAAATGCAGCAATGGCAAATCTTCTTTTGGCCTTTTCCTCTCCCCCAGACCCTCATGAAGTGGAACTTTTTCTAGAACGATATAGAGACAATCTTCTTTCTGGATGAAGAGCCAGCCACACCAGTGTGACCCAACCTCCTCTGGGTATATTTTACCCTTCTTCTGGCCCAAGTTACCCTCAGGCCCCGTCTTATGAGCCCAGGAGGCAGCCATCTGCTTCTTCTTCTTCATCGGGCTTCAACCCTGGGCCATTTACACGTGACCTTTTTGATCTTTAATTTCTTATGTTGATAATTTTCTAATATTAAACTTTTATTTAAATAATTATGCTGTGACATTAAACAGTTTATTTTTGTTCAAATTTTGGCTTTGCCTGTCTTTAATATAATTTAATATCACATAGTGAATGTAGTTAATTTACAGATTTCATGTTAAAAATGTGTTCAGAGACATATGCTCCCTGTTTAGACAATATGTTCCCGAACAACATTCATCTCAGACAACGCAGTGCTAATAGTCATATATTGCAATGATATTGAGCACAGCTGGCAAAAACATAGACAAATCAACGTTTTTACATAAATTTGTGGTGGGATGCTAGTCCTGACCGGGGCACTTAAAAAAAATTACACCAGAATCAGAATACACCGGTAGGATGCTTGTCTATTCCATGGCAACAATCTATGTTGCTACTCAACATATGTCCTGCTTACAGACTGTTGTATCTGACTGCACATTATTGGAAATGCAAGGGCATGTAAATTATCCTTCCCATCTCACTTTGGCAAAGGCACCATGTGTCCATAGGGACACTTCAGAGGGCATTTTTAGAGAGAGTGTACCAAGATGGCCCATACTGTCCTCTTATATTATGCCCTCGTATGAGGTATGAAGGCTGTTCAATGTGTTTTAACAGAAAGCCACAAGGGTATTGCGACATTCCATTCTTCCTTTAATATTTCAAGTCACCCATACATATATTTTCAGAAAATGCGTTATAAATGGTCAATGTACTAGTTTGATTAAGAAATTTGTATTTTTTGGTAATATAACTCAAACTCGAGGACACAGACACAAATATATACTTTATTATTTTTAATTGAAATAAAAAAATAATACTTACCTTTACAGACTAGTTTCTATTTTAGCTTACATATTTTATTAAGAACTTCCTTCCTAAAAAGATTCATCAAAAATAAAAAATACATTCAGCAGATAGTGGATCACTATTGTCCTAAAATTTTTTGGGGAAAGCCACACTTGTTATATGATGTACCTTGTAATGAGGTATTAGAAGGTATTAAAACCAAATATTTAATAAAAAAAACCACCATCAATTAAATATACATTGATAGTGGAATTTGGACATTACAAAATACCTCAGCCCACAAGCCCACGTCCAGGGTCCTCATTCTCTTTCGAGTCCATAACTAAACTAACAACAGGGGATCTAACTAACTTAAAAAAAAAAAAATTGAGAAATTTGGGAACCAGAACCAAGATGAAATCAACGACTAGCATGGGTGGCTTCCAACTGCCATGGTACGGCCCCCTCTGTACTACAGAAATAGTCTGCAAAGAGTTCCCGAACAGCTATGCCAGCCGTTCCAGGTCGCCCAGGCTGACTCAGATCAAATATGACATTAGATGCCATAGTTTGATCAATTTCTGCATCAGGGGAGGCATCATGAATCCTGGTGAAGTTGTGCAGGAGTACACAAGCCTGTATCACCAGGGTGGCATGTTCCGGATTCATCTGGATGGATGACAAGAACGCTCTCCACTTAGCAGAGAGTATTCCAAAAGCGCACTCAACATACCGACGGGCACGAGTCAGAGGATAGTTGAAGATGCGCTTACGTACATCCAGATCGCGTCTAGGGAAGGGCCTCATCAGATGTGGTGACAATGCGAACCCTTCATCAGCCACGATCACAAATGGAGCCGGTGGCCTGGCGGATCCAGGAAGTCTTCTTGGCTCTGGCAGGGCAAGCTGGTTAGTGTGAAGCACTAAAGATGCGGGCGTCAGAAGTGCTCCCATAGGCCCCGATATCTACAATAACAAACCTGTAGTTACTGTCAACTAAGGCCATCAGTACAACAGAAAAATACTGTTTGTAATTGAAATACCGGGACCCTGAGTGAGCGGGCTTCTTTACACGAATGTGTTTACCGTCCAGTGCCACAATGCAGTTAGGAAACTGAGCAAATTGATAAAATCCTTCGGCGATACGTAGCCAATTTTCCGCCTTGGGGGTGGGCATCACCGCTTCTCTGAGACACTGCCAGATAACTTGACAAGTATGGCAGACTATCCCAGAGATTGTTGAGATCCCAAGCAGAAACTCAAAGTGCAGCGATGCAAAAGAATTTCTGGTAGCAAGGAATCTGTGGAAAGAAAGGAAAAAAAAATTATAAAAAAAAAAGGCTAGAGGATCATCAATAATGAAGTCCTGCCATGGCTTAGGATCACTTAGTAGTTCAATTACAAATGCATAATAATTGAAAGCAAGCATGACATACAAAACTATATATGTGTAATGAAAAAGATTATCACAAACATTTGTCCAAATGACAATAATACGAACAACATAACAAAAGTTATATGATGCCATACCTAACAAGTGAAAATTGTAATGAAACATTTAATTAAGTTAATGAACAACATACAATACTATAAAATAAATAAAACTTACCTCAAGGTGACAAGAAGACGTTCCTCTGCAGAAATACTACGCCTCATGCTGGTGTCCATGAAGGTCATGTCCGGATGGAGAAAGACCAGAAGATGATCAAAAGCCTCCATGGACATGCGGCAGTAGCTCTGAAACTTCAGGGGGTCCTGTCGCAGATCATTACAAAGTTTATGAAATAGTCCATTCCGATTACGCTGTGCGACAATGGGATGTATCCACTGTCGCCTTCTCCTCACTGGTTCTTCATCCAGCATCGCTGCTTGCTGTCCAAATCGCCTTGAAAGGAGCCATCGGAAGAGAACCTCATGAATATCCCAGGGCATGATGTAAATCGCTCAGAAATCCAGTGAAAAATATGCCAAATCTAAGCACAGATTTCACCTCTCAATCCAAACGAAAAGATGAACCAAATAAAATGGCATCTGAATGATCACGTGACTGCTTGATATATTAGCATCAAAAAATTATTCAGATTTTATTTAGATTTGATTCCTCCTTCCGTTTTTGCGGATCCCCAAAAATGGATGACATACGGAAACATCCTTTCCATTTTTTGCGGAAAAACGGAACGGATGAGCTTCAAAAACGGATTTTATTTGCGGAAACACTGATCCGCAAAAAACTGATCGATTTCCAGGATGTGAAAAAATGGACATGTGAATGTAGTCTTAAGGAGATGTGGTACTGTGGAGGTCACTAATAAAGGGGCGGCCTCTGTGGAGGTCACTGTTAAGAGGGTGGCTGCTGTGGAGATCACTGTTAAAGGGGAGGGCACTGTGCATGTTACTGTTAAGCGAGTAGGCAGCTGTGGAGGTCATTGTTAAAGGGGAGAGCACTGTGTATGTTACTATGAAGGGGGCAGGCAGCTGTGGAGGCCATTGTTAAAGTGACAGGCACTGTGGTGGTTACTAGAGATGAGAGAATCGAAGCTGACAAAGTGGAATTTGATCCAAAATTCAGGATTTATTCGATTCGCACCAAATCAGAATTTTTCTGCCGCTTTGTGGTAACGAATCACATTTTTTTTCCCTAAAACGGCTGCTACACATGTTAGGACATGGAACAAGGAACTATGGTAATGAGAGATCACCCACAATGCCATGCATGAAGCCAATCAGCAGTCAGCCAACCCCTGTGATGTCACAGCCCTATAAATAGCCATCTTGGATTCTGCCATTCTCAAGTGAACTTAGTGCAAGGAGAAACGTTAGCAGGCTATAGAGAAAGTGGTATAAAAACTTATCAAACATATATATTGCTCAAAAGAAGTGTGGGGAAAGGATAGGGAGGGAAATATTGAAACAGGACAAGGTTCAATAGGGGTGTTTAGAGACAGGGTAATAGGAACAACCCTATTACGCCTTAGTGCATTGACTGGGGTTCAAAATTGCTATAATACAGCTGCCCATTTCAGGTTTGCAATAGATCATGCCTCTGTAATTCCGAATTCTGGGGTCTTATTAACCCTTGTGTGCTGCAGTTACATTTAATACAGTCCTTTTTTGCTGTTTTACTGTTGGAGAACAGAAAGGGCTTATTAGCTGTGGTGTGGTGAAGTGGGAAAATTAAAGCCCTTTGTAGCGTGTATTAGTGGCAAAAAAGATATATTTGGCCTATAGCACCAAAGTGAAATCTTGTCAAACCTTCTGTCGTTTATTAGTGGTGGAAAAAACGTATTAGCCATTATGTGCTGAAGTGGAAAAATTACAGCCCTTTGTAGGGTGTTTTAATTTCCTTTTTATTTATTTATTTGATCTAACAGTATGTCAGACAGAGAAGTGCCAGGCCCTGCACAGTGGAGTGGCAGAGGCCTAAATGTCTCTGGTGCAGGCACAGGTCGCAGCAGAGTAAGGGGGCGTGGCAGCAGGGGTCACTTTGAGAGGCCTGAGCTCCCGGTGTCATCTAGCGGTCGGGTCTTGACCAGCAACCCAGCAGTTCTTGGATGGTTGACTCAGCCTTCGACTTTGTCCCAAATTACATCAGACACCCCCAGACAATAGTCGGTGGGTTCATCAGACACAACTCTTAGTTGGCATGGCCCGCGGGCAGGCCTTGTGCCTTCCCCTATCCTCAACCTGCCTCTGTCCTTTTCTGTGCCCTTAGCCAGAGAAGTACTGTATGCTGAGGGCTCAGCTTCATTATACAGTGGAGATGAGCTACTAGAGGACAGTCAGCAGCTACTAGCCAGCCAAGATGTGGAGGAGACTTCCACTGCTTCCTCCAGTAGGCTGGCAAGTAATAATGAGGAGAGTGGTGTGGGAGCAGGTGTTAGGAGCGGTTAGGCCATTGAGGAGGACATCAGTGACGTGCAGACACTACTCGATGATGATGATGTAGCTGATTAGGGATGAGTGAACCCGAAGTCAATGGGGACCTGAACTTTGGTGCACTAAAATGGCTGCAAAATAGTCATAGTAAGGGCTAGAGGATGGCAAAATGGGGGTAAGAGCAGGACAGTTGCCATGCAAACAAATGTGGATAGGTACATGACTTAAAATAACATAGAATAGAAAAAAATAAAAAATAATCTTGAAGTAGGAAACGGAGGTCAAAGTGGAGTAGGAGGTTGAGGAGGCAGTGGATGTGGCGGTGTGGCGGTGTAGGTGGAAGTGATGATGGAGGAGGAGGAGGTAGCCAACACTGTTTTTTTTATTTATTTATTTTTTATTTATTTTTTTAATTTGGGAAGACCCCAAAACAGGGAAATAGAAGAATGCAAAGATAAAGTGCCCTGGAGTATAACAATGGCTGAGTGCGGCCAGTATACTTGTCTACTCAGCACAAGGTATGGACAAGTCCTGTGGGATCCATGCCTGGTTTATTTTAATGAACGTGAGCTTGTCCATGTTGGCTGTGGACAGGCGGCTGCGCTTGTCTGTGATTACCCCCCTGCCATGCTAAACACACGTTCGGACAATACACTTGCTGCAGGGCAGGCCAGCACCTCCAAGGCATAAAGGGCGAGCTTAGGCCATGTGCCCAATTTGGAGACCCAGAAGTTGAATGGAGCAGACCCATGTAGTACCCGTGTAACACATGTAGGCATGGGCACACGTACTGTTCCACCATGTTGCTGAAATGCTGCCTCCTGCTAAGACGTTCCGTATCAGCTGGTGGTGCTGGTTGTTGGGGCGTGCTGACAAAGCTTTTCCACATTTTGGCCATGCTAACCCTCCCTTCTGAGGTGCTGATGGTGCCCCAGCTGCATTGGCGACTTCCTCCTTCTCCTCCTCTGCCTGGTGCTTCCACTGAGCCCCCACTGTCTGGTGTGAATGCCCTCAGCAGCGAGTCTACCAACGTGCACTTGTACTCGCGCATCTTGCGATCACGCTCCAGTGACGGAATTAAGGATGGCACGTTGTCCTTGTAGCGGGAAACCAGCAGGGTGGCCACCCAGTAATCAGCACTGGTTAGAATATGGGCAACTCGGCGGTCATTGCGCAGGCATTGCAGCATGTAGTCGCTCATGTGTGCCAGGCTGCCCTGAGGCAAGGACAAGCTGTCCTCTGTGGGAGGTGTATCATCTGTGTCCTCTGTATCCCCCCAGCCACGCTCCATTGATGCCCATGAGCTGCTTTGGGTGCTACCCTGCTGTGAACACAGTTCCTCCTCATCATCATCCTCCTCATTCTGCAGAACTGTGCCCTGGCTGGACAGTTGTGTACCTGGCCTCTGTTGATGCCAGAACCCACCCTCCAAGCCACTTGTGAAAGACTGGCCTGATAACTGTGGAAATGATCCCTTTTCCTCCTCCTCTTCCTCATGTGCCACATCCTCTTCCATCATCGCTTGAACCGTTTTTTCAAGGGGACATAGAAGTGGGATAGTAATGCTGAGGACTGCGTCATCGGCACTGGCCATGTTGGTGGAGTACTCAAAACAGCGCAACACGTTACACGTCCCGCATGGAGGCCCACTCGCTGGTGGTAAAGTGGTGTTGTTCCGCAGAGCGACTCACCCGTGCATGCTGCAGCTGAAACTCCACTATTGCCTGCTGCTGCTTGCACAGTCTCTCCAGCCTGTGCAAGGTGGAATTCCACCTTGTGGGTACTGTCGCATATGAGGCGGTGAGCGGAAAGGCCAAAGTTACGCTGCAGTGCAGACAGACGAGCAGCAGCAGGGTGAGACCACCAAAAGTGAGCACAGATGGCCCACACTTTCTGCAGCAGCTCTGAGATATCGGGGTAATTTTTCTGCACCACCAAATTCAGCACATCTGCCAGGCAAGTGATGTGCATCAAACCGGCTAGCCCCAGAACTGCTACAAGATTTCCCATTATCGCACACCACCAGGCCGTGCTTCAGGCTCAACTGCACCAACCACTCATCGGTCAGTTGTTCCATGCCCGTCCACAGCTCCTGTGCAGTGTGGGGTTTTTCCCCAAACAGATGAGTTTCAAAACAGCCTGCTGTCGTTTACCCCTGGCTGTGCTAAAGTTGGTGGTGAAGGTGTTACGCTGACCAGATGAGGCAGTAGAGGAGGAAACGGAGTCGGAGGCAACAGGGGGCAACGAGAAATGTCCTGCAATTCTCGGTGGCGGTAGGACATGCGCCAAACTGCTATCCGCCTCAGGCCCAGCCGCAACTGCATTTACCCAGTGTGCAGTCAGGGAGATATAACGTTCCTGCCCAAGTTTACAGGTCCAGGTATCAGTAGTTATGTGGACCTTGCCACAGATGGCGTTGCGCAGTGCACACCAGACGGATTAACTGTATTTATTTCCCTGTCACGTATGCAGTACAGCTGTATGTCTTAGCAAAAATGTGAATATGTCACCTGCCGGAAAAGCAGACGGATTAACTGTACTAATTTCCCTGTCATGTATGCAGTACAACTGTATGTCTTAGCAAAAACATGAATATGCCACCTGCCGGATTAACAGACGGATTAACTATTATATTTTTGTGTCAGGGGTACAAAAATGGTGCATTGCACCAACAAAGAATCACTATAGGTCACCCACAGAATTTACATCCAGATTAATTATTATATTTCTGTGTCAGGGGTGCAAAGCTGGTGTATTGCACCCACAAATAATCACTATATATACTTTAGGTCACCCAAAGAATAAATACTCAGATTCCTAACACTTTCCCTCACTTCAGTGCCACATGTGATCTAGCTTGTATAGAAGCTGGGTCACATGATGCACCGGCCAATCACAGCCATGCCATTACTAGGTGCTTTACAGTTTGGGTTCGCTCAACACTATAGCCGACAGCACTTGGGAGCCGAGTGAATTAGGGGCTTCATCATCATCGGGAGAAGAGGGTGGCAGCTTGCCCCTATGGCAGTGGAGGAGCCAGCAAGTTGCTAGTATGGCAGGGATTCAGCAGGGTGGCAGCAGTAGGAAGTCGGGAGCCAAACATGCCAGGGGTATACCACCAACTTTGCAGAAGCCTACCGGGCCGGAAAATAGTGGTGCAGGAGTTCACGGAGGCAGTGGGGATAGCATTCAGTCAGTGCGGATTGTTGGGAGTAAAATCACTTTTGTTAAGCCGTCGGGTGAGGTGAACATGACCATTTGTAGAATCTGTGGTCAGAAGGTGAAGCATGGGCAGGGTGCCAATGTTGGCACTGTGTCAATATATGCAGCGTCACCATAAAGTGGCCTGGGAGAACCGTGGCTCCAATATGGTTGTCCAGCCTGCCGCAGCAGCTGCTGCATCACCCAGTGGCACGCTCCCGATTTCAGGCAGTCAGGGCGGGGCTGGGAGGTTTTCTACTTGTATAAGCGTTTAATAGAACAGGTTCAGTAGAAATCTATGTGGAATCAGTGAATTGGTGTAAAAGGATTGAGCTCTTTAACTTTATAGTAGGATCTTGGGCCTCTGCACGGTTCTTTATACCTGGCGATAACACTGACCTGTAAGGCTGAGTTCACACTTGAGTTATTTGGTCAGTTTTGCCCCAAAACTGCCCAAATATGTTAACTGTGATCTGATTCTAAGAGTGACACCTGTCATCTGCATGTCATACTGACTCACAGTATTGTTTCACTACCACAGCAGACTCCCTATGGGTGTTTCTGCAAGGCACAGTGTTCTACACCATTATACAGGCCCTATGCAGCCAGGAAGTAGCTAAGTCGGTTAATGAGTGGGGGGCTGTGGAGGTTACTGTTAAGGGGGTGGAGTACTATAGATATCACTGTTTTATTGGATACTGTCAATATCTTTTAATAACACACACAAACATTAAATGAAATAGATCAAATATACCCGTGCAAAGCCATAAGTATGTCTAGTCACCGTTCTGCCTTGAAATTACATTGTGATACAGCAGTTTTTGGGATGTATTAACAACAAATAAAATTACATCCACTTGCCATTCTGTGGTGAAATTACATTGTGATACATACAGTTTTGGGTAGTATTAGTAGGAAATCTGCTCTAAAATTACATTGTAAATCCAAATAGACCCTGGCCCAGAAATTTCTAAGCATATATATACATTAGTCCAAGACTATTTTTTCTGTTTAATGGCCTTTATTAAAATATAACTTTTATTAGTAACTTAAATATTTTTAGCAAAATATAATAATAAATCCCCCCAGAAATGTGTGTTAAAATTAACAAGCCGCACTTAGTTGATGGGATTTTTTTGATGCAGCACAGTCTGGTGTAGTATATCAACAGGGAATATTATCTCCATATCCCCCTTTTAGGGCGCTGAGTATTAGGAGATTCCTCTTGTTTTATATTATTTGAAGCTCAGTTTCCCTGTAATACAGATCTATCTTGTTATTTGACGCTTGATTTCCCTACACTACTCAAGTCAATTGCCCCTATCACCTGGTTGTGCTGCTAATACTTAATATTAGATATATCTGTCAAATTGTATCTATCCCTGCCTGGATCTTACTAACGGAACGTCTGCAGTACGTTCCGGCGATCCTGTTAAACTAATTTGCGGCTTGATTTTAAAATAACAAAGAAATTAGCTCCCCCGACATGTTTCGCCGAGAACCGGCGTCTTCAGGGGTAATGGAGCTATCAACCCGAATGCTTCAAATCCCCGTTCATTTAAGGGAGGGAGAAGACCTCCCCTTCTACCTACTTCCAATGGGAAAGCTTCAGGGTTGTCATCTATCATCGTCCACCACTCACCTCTTACCTGCAAAGAGTCTTGTCCATTCCTATGCGTGTACGTCATCTGTCTCACCTATCCTTCCCTCTGCGTGCGCAGCAGGTCCGGACTTAGGTTACAGTGTATAGGTCATTTACTGCGCATGTCCAAGGACTTTGTTCATTTTCCACTATTCATAACTCACTGCGCATGTCTAAGGACTTTGTTCATTTTTCACTATTCGTAACTCACTGCGCATGTCTAAGGACTTTGTTCATTTTTCACTATTCGTAACTCACTGCGCATGTCTAAGGACTTTGTTCATTTTTCACTATTCGTAACTCACTGCGCATGTCCAAGGACTTTGTTCATTTTACACTATTCATAACTCACTGCGCATGTCTAAGGACTTTGTTCATTTTTCACTATTCGTAACTCACTGCGCATGTCTAAGGACTTTGTTCATTTTTCACTATTCGTAACTCACTGCGCATGTCTAAGGACTTTGTTCATTTTTCACTATTCGTAACTCACTGCGCATGTCCAAGGACTTTGTTCATTTTCCACTATTCATAACTCACTGCGCATGTCTAAGGACTTTGTTCATTTTTCACTATTCGTAACTCACTGCGCATGTCTAAGGACTTTGTTCATTTTTCACTATTCGTAACTCACTGCGCATGTCTAAGGACTTTGTTCATTTTTCACTATTCGTAACTCACTGCGCATGTCTGAGGACTTTGTTCATTTTTCCACTAATTGTAACTTACTGCGCATGTCACTGGACTTTGCTATTGTTTAGCCTAATAGACGTTACCACGCATGTCTCTGGACTTATTTGCAGTAACATTATTTTTCCAATTCATAAAGCATAATTTAGCAAAACAGAAAAAGAAGGAGAAGGGGGATGGGTTATCTCAATTTATTATATATATATATATATATCTACTCATCAAAGGGATTAATTTACATGACTAGTCCTGTTTTCGTCTATTTATTATGAGTTCATAATTAATTTTCTCATAAAATTTTTTATTTATTTTCATTTAAGAGATATTATTCATGTTTGAGAATTTCCATAATTTTTATTCCCTCCTTGAGAGGACATATATATTCCAAAAACTAAGAAAATAACCAAAAAATAAATAAAAGGTCCCATCTTGTTTTTTATTATTTATTTATTATTGTTCATTATTATTTCTATATATTTATATTCTTCCCCTTTCCCTAGCTTCTAGATTTCAGAGAATTGTGATTAGTATATATTAATACACTTGTCTGTTGAAGTACAGTGTTTTCCTTTAGGGATTAAACTATTTCTTTTATTTTATTTAAATTTGTATAGCACATATAATAATTAGTATATCTTGCTCAGATAAATGCTGAAAAAGAGAAGCCCTCATTTAGGCCTTTGGGGCTCATTGTATCCAGCCTGTATATCCATTGGGCCTCCGCCTGTAGGAGTTTTTTGTCCAAATTACCCCCTCTAGGACCAGGTGTAATTTTCTCCAGTCCCCAAAATTTGAGGGTATTTGTATTATTCCTATGTACATATTTTACATGTCTTGCTATTGAGGTATCTTTATCCGTCTCAATCGCACTTAAATGTCCGGAAATACGACGTCTTAATTCTTGCGTGGTCTTTCCCACATAGATCTTTGGGCATGTGCATGATGCAATGTATATAACTCCTCGGGTACGGCATGTTATTAGTTCCCTAATTTCATATCTTTTCCCATCATTAGGGTTCACAAAGGTTTTTATTCTTGGGACACACTTGCAAAAAGAACAGTCCCCACAGGGTGTGGATCCTTTTGGACCTTCTTTTTCTTTTTTCCTGCCTTTATCTTCCCCCTTATCCTGAAAAAAGCTATGGACAAGATGGTCTCTCAAATTTGGGCCCCTTCTATATGTTACACTAGGATGTTGACTTAAAACCGGGTACAAGTCTCTATCTGATTGTAATATGTGCCAGTGTTTTTTTAGAATATCCAGGACATAGACTGGGAGCAGCTGTTGTCAAATAGTGGCACAGATGATAAATGGGAGACCTTCAAATCTACACTGGGTAACTATACTGCAGACTTTATTCCTAGGGGGAACAAATACAAACGCTTAAAATTAAACCCTGCGTGGCTTAATGCAGATGTTAAAAGGGCAATACATGAAAAACAAAGGGCATTTAAAATATACAAATCAGAGGGGTCTGCCATAGCCTTTAATAACTACAAAAGGGTTAATAAAGATTGTAAAAGGACTATAAAAGCAGCAAAGGTTCAAAATGAAAGGCTGGTGGCCAGGGATAGCAAAACCAATCCCAAAAAATTCTTCAAATATATAAATGCAAAAAAACCTAGGTCAGAGCATGTAGGACCCCTGAATAATAGTGATGGGGAATTGATTACTGGGGATCAGGAAAAGGCGGAGCTACTGAATGAGTTCTTTAGTTCTGTATATACACATGAAGAGGTGGGAGCTGCTGTCGGTAGAGTAAGTGCTGGTGATACTTCATGTAATATACTCAACTGGTTCAATATAGATATGGTCAAAGCTAAGTTAAACAAAGTAAAGGTGAATAAGGCTCCAGGACCGGATGGGTTACACCTAAGAGTTCTTAAGGAACTTAGTTCAGTAATTTCTTTGCCCTTGTATATAATATTCAAAGATTCTCTGGTGACTGGCATAGTGCCGAGGGACTGGCGTAAAGCAAATGTGGTGCCCATCTTCAAGAAGGGCTCTAGGTCATCCCTGGGGAATTACAGACCGGTGAGCTTAACGTCCATTGTGGGGAAACTTTTTGAGGGTCTAATAAGGGACTATATACAGGAATATGTTTTAGATAATAGTATTATAAGTGATAACCAGCATGGTTTTACTAAGGACAGAAGCTGTCAGACTAACCTGACTGGTTTTTATGAAGAAGTGAGTAGAAGTCTGGATAGAGGGGCGGCTGTGGATATTGTGTATTTGGACTTTGCAAAAGCGTTTGACACGGTCCCTCATAGACGACTGATGGGTAAATTAAGGCCGGTTGGATTAGAAAATCTACTCTGTAACTGGATTGAGAACTGGCTGAAGGAGCGTACTCAGCGAATGGTGGTGAATGATTCCTACTCTGAATGGTCCCCAGTTATAAGTGGTGACCCCAAGGTTCAGTGCTGGGTCCACTTTTATTTAATTTATTTATTAATGATATAGAGGGAGGAATTAACAGCACTGTTTCAATTTTTGCAGATGACACTAAGCTTTGTAGTAGAGTCCAGTCTATGGAAGATGTGCAGAAGTTACAAGCTGACTTGGACACACTGAGTGTTTGGGCATCCTCTTGGCAGATGAGGTTCAATGTGGATAAATGTAAAGTTATGCATCTGGGTACTAACAACTTGCATGCCTCCTATGTCCTAGGGGGAGTAACACTGGGAGAGTCACTTGTAGAGAAGGATCTGGGTGTCCTTGTAGACCATAGACTGCAGAATAGCATGCAATGTCAATCGGCTGCTTCTAAGGCCAGCAGAATATTGTCATGTATTAAAAGAGGCATGGACTCGCGGGACAGGGATGTCATATTACCACTGTATAAAGCATTAGTACGGCCTCATCTGGAATATGCTGTTCAGTTCTGGGCTCCAGTTTATAGGAAGGATGTCCTGGAGCTGGAAAGGGTGCAGAGACGGGCAACTAAACTGATAAGGGGCATAGAGCATCTTAGCTATGAAGAAAGATTGAAGGAGTTAAACTTGTTTAGTCTTGAGAAGAGACGTATAAGGGGGGACATGATCAACCTGTATAAGTATGTAAATGGCCCATACAAAAAATATGGTGAAAAACTGTTCCAGGTAAAATCCCCTCAAAAGACAAGGGGGCACTGCCTCCGCCTGGAGAAGCAAAGGTTCAGACTCCAGGGGCGACAAGCCTTCTTTACTATAAGAACTGTGAATCTGTGGAACAGTCTACCGCAGGAGCTGGTCACAGCAAAGACAGCTGAGGGCTTCAAAACAGGCTTAGATAAATTCTTAGAGAAAAAGAAGGTCACCACATATTAAGAAATGTAGAGTCATGTCTTAAGGTTACCAGTCCCTCTCCCCTTCATCACTCCTACCCCCTCCCTTGGTTGAACTTGATGGACATGTGTCTTTTTTCAACCGTATTAACTATGTAACTATGTAACTCATTTCCTTATTGTATCCATCATATGTGCCAATACATCTTATAATCTTTTTCTCTTCTGTTGTTATATCTGACAGCAGATCTTCTCGTTTTGTACCTATTGCCCTCCTATATGCCTTCCTGAGGGTACTTTTAGGGTAACCTCGTTCACGAAATCTCAGATTTAATTCATTACTTTCATTTTGGAAAGATTCCTGATCTGAGCAGTTGCGTCGTGCTCGTAAATATTGTCCTGTTGGTATTCCCCTCTTTAAAGGGGGGGGATACCAACTGGACCAATGTAGATATCCATTTATGGATGTAGGTTTCCTATAGATATCTGTCTGTAAATGTTCACTATCAGTTTTCTTAATCTTCAAATCCAAGAAGAAAATTTCCTTTGATTGTATCTCATAAGTGTATTTCATACCAATATTATTTTGGTTAAGTATGTCAACAAATTCCTTAAAAAGAGATTTATCCCCACTCCAAAAGATCAAAATGTCGTCAATATATCTGCCCCAATAAATTATGTGGCAGGTATATGACGACAAATCCTCAATGAACACCAGGTGATTCTCCCACCACCCTAAAAATAAATTTGCATATGTCGGGGCACAATTAGTCCCCATAGCGGTCCCTTTGTGTTGTTTATAGAATATTCCCTGAAAAATAAAATAATTGTGCTCCAAAATAAATTCTAAAAGTGACAAAACAAAATTATTATGTAATTGAAATATAACACTTTTGGTGTTCAAAAAGTATTTAACAGCCTTCAAGCCTAAAGGGTGTTGAATATTACTGTAAAGACTTTCAACGTCTAAACTTGCCATGAGTGCATTTTGAGGGAGATGGACATCATTTAGCTTTAACAGAAGGTCTTTCGTGTCTTTAATATAAGAGGGCAAAGATGCAACGAAAGGCGTAGAATACGATCAACATAATTACTGATTCCCTATGTCAGGCTATTATTTCCAGAGACGATTGGTCTACCTGAAATCGGTATTTTTTTCTTGTGCACCTTAGGAAGTGCATAGAAGGTGGGGATCGTAGGGTCTTTATTAAACAGAAACCTAAACTCTTCCTTACTTATACGATTTTCTGTTCTTGCTTGAGTAAGAAGTTGTTTCAGCTCATGCAGATATTTATCCGTGGGATTTTGTGTCAAAATTTTATAAGTGTGCTTGTCGTCCAATAATCTCATTACCATTTTGACATAATGTTTTTTTTTTGTTTTAAAATTAATAATAAAAATACATTTTGTTACCAATCTATACCTTAACAAGAGCCAATTACAAGGATTACAGATACAACAGCCTAAGTGTGATCAGAATCTATACCGCACCAAGAACTGTTACTGGGATTACAGATAAAGATAAAGAATAAAGATAAAGAATCTCCAAGAGCATCTTAGAATCAATTCATACGTTTGCATGAATGGATCCACATCTATTCTGAAATTTTGTGGAACTGTTGCAAAACAATTTATTTTAATGGGGCTACAAAGATGCGGACAGCACACTCGCATCAATGTACAGTTCTGTTTCACAGCCTTGCAAAAAACATAGAGAATGTCCTATTGTTGTCAGCAGCCACGGACAAGAATAGACATTTCTATCTAGCAAAATGCGGAAATGCACATGTGGTGCCCAGGTTTTGCAGATACACAATTTCTGAACCACAAAACACATGTGGGTGTAAATATGTCCTAAAGTAGATTACAGATGCAACAGACTGAGTGTGATCAGAATATATACCGCACCAAGACCCTGTTACTAGGATTACAGATACAACATCCTGAGTGTGACCAGAATCTATACCGCACCAAGAGCTTGTTACTAGGATTACAGATACAACATCCTGAGTGTGACCAGAGCCTATACCGCACCAAGAGCCTGTTACTAGGATTACAGATACAACAACCTGAGTGTGACCAGAGTCTATACCGCACCAAGAGCCTGTTACTAGGATTACAGATACAACAACCTGAGTGTGACCAGAGTCTATACCGCACCAAGAGCCTGTTACTAGGATTACAGATACAACATCCTGAGTGTGACCAGAGTCTATACCGCACCAAGAGCCTGTTACTAGGATTACAGATACAACAACCTGAGTGTGACCAGAATCTATACCGCACCAAGAGCCTGTTACTAGGATTATAGATACAACAACCTGAGTGTGACCAGAGCCTATACCGCACCAAGAGCCTGTTACTAGGATTACAGATACAACATCCTGAGTGTGACCAGAGTCTATACCGCACCAAGAGCCTGTTACTAGGATTACAGATACAACAGCCTGAGTGTGACCAGAGTCTATACCGCACCAAGAGCCTGTTACTAGGATTACAGATACAACAACTTGAGTGTAACCAGAGCCTATACCGCACCAAGAGCCTGTTACTAGGATTACAGATACAACATCCTGAGTATGACCAGAGCCTATACCGCACCAAGGGCCTGTTACTAGGATTACAGATACAACATCCTGAGTGTGACCAGAGTCTATACCGCACCAAGAGCCTGTTACTAGGATTACAGATACAACAACCTGAGTGTGACCAGAGTCTATACCGCACCAAGAGCCTGTTACTAGGATTACAGATACAACATCCTGAGTGTGACCAGAATCTATACCGCACCAAGAGCCTGTTACTAGGATTACAGATACAACATCCTGAGTGTGACCAGAGTCTATACCGCACCAAGAGCCTGTTACTAGGATTACAGATACAACATCCTGAGTGTGACCAGAGTCTATACTGCACCAAGAGCCTGTTACTAGGATTACAGATTCCACATCCTGAGTGTGACCAGAGTCTATACTGCACCAAGAGCCTGTTACCAGGATTACAGATACAACAACCTGAGTGTGACCAGAGTCTTTACCGCACCAAGAGCCTATTACTAGGATTATAGATACAACAGCTTGAGTGTGACCAGAATTTGTACCTGTCCAAGAGCCTCTTAGCGTCAATTCACGCGTCTGCATGAATGGATCCGGATCTGTTCCGCGTTTTTGTGAAATTGCTGCGGAACTATTTATTTCAGTGGGGCCACAGAAGATGCAGACAACTCACCATGTGCTGTTCGCATCTACACTTCTGTTCCACGGCCTCGCAAAAGAGATAGAGCATGTCCTATTGTTGTACCATCTGGAGCACCTCAACCAACATCCGACAAGAGATCCCTCAACATCAGAGTGTTCTTCAAAGCAATCTGGTTCTATCCTTCCCATCACCCTATGCCAGCCTGTTTTGCTGATAAGAGCAAGACTTCAGGTTTGGATACTCTTTAAAGAGAGACTCTTAACTGAACTACAGCTACACTTCAAAGGAAGGTTTATAATATGATTTTATTAAATATAAGTAGTGTATACATATAATGATATAATGTCCTTCTTTTGCACTTATCTATATACAAAGGATAAAGAACATAATACACAATTATATCAACACTTTATCTGGAGTCCTGACTACATCCAGAATGAAGGTACATACATCACTTATTGAGTTATCATCATCTGACAGCGACATCAGCTGGGAAACCCTTTCAGCGAAAGCAGTCAGAGTCTCGATCGGGAAAACACTGGTCCCTACACGAGGCATCCCCCCGTAGGATGAGCTTCTGACTTATTTCCTGAAGGGTTACAGCTATATACCAAGTAAACAAAGAGCTCCATTCCCTAGTGGAACGTAGCCAGCACATGCGCTGTACAATTGTCACTGTGTACGTGTTGTCCATCTGCTGTCACCGCAGACCTTGGAGCAGCCAGTTCCCAGGTCCGCAGCGAGTCAGAATCCCAAAACAACCTTGAGAAAATATGTAGACAAAGCCTTACTCCATGCACCTGCATTCATAGGTCTTAAATCAACACTTTAACTGAATAGATACAAAATGGAATTCAAATGATCAGAAACTTCATGTTCACACTTTACAGCCCAAGGAGCTGCAGAAATTTTAGTACCCACTTACTACACCCATCAAGCCACTGCACTCACATATGCCCGTTCCGTAGCCCCGCAAAAAAGATAGAACCTGTCCTATTCTTGTCCGCAAAATGGACATGGATAGGCATAGTTACACTGGATCCGCAAAAAAAAAACGGATGCCATATGGATGGCATCCATTTTTTTTGCGGATCCGCAATTTCCGGACCGCAAAACATAACGTTCGTGTCTAAGAGGCCTTAAGTTGCTGCTGATGGACCTAGTACTTCTCCCCCTCCCCACACACCTTTAGGAGCAGGCATAGCAGTGGATAGTGAGCGGAGGGGGTACCTCCTGGTCAGACCCTGTTTGAGGATGGACAATGGTCTTGATAGTCGTTCAGTTTATCCTCTCTCTCAGGGTGGAAAAAAGGCCCCCCATTTTTAAGCAGAGTCTAATAAGGTGGAGAGCCAGTAATCATCCATCTGCCATATAGCAACAATATGGAAGTCCCAACGCAAGAAATTCAGCGTTCACCTGGCCATTTGTGTAAGTTTTTTTTCTTATTTCTTTGACAAGATCACTGAAAAGGCCGCACATGCCCAGTTTAATCCTACAACTATTATGAGATGTGATAGGGAGACACGACCCCTTAGCTGCAGCAGAAAGGACATGTCCCTTGAAGTTAAAGCAGAGCAATGAATGGAAGGAGCTATGGATCTATGTGACCCCTTTAATACACCCCAAAATATTCTGTCTCCCAGTGAAATTTCACCACTGAACGGCTAACGCTGAGTTCACTCTTCAGTTACTTGGTGAGTTGTTTCTATCAGTTATTATGAGCCAATATTCAATTTCCATTATACCTGATCTCTGAGTAAGCTTCACTACTAGTTTTGGCTCATAATAACTGACCAAATAACTGAAGTGTGAACTTGGTCTTATGTATATACGTAGATTTCCTATTAATACACCCCAAAAATTGCTATATAACAATGTAATTTCACCTCAGAACGGCTAATAACGCATAGTTATATTTCTTATTAATACACCCCTAAACTGGTTGTATCAAACAACACTTTCACCTCAATAACAAGCAAGGATTACTTGTATTTCCTACCATGAATTAGGTATCATATAGTGAAAACAACCCAAAAGCATTAGTTTAACAGAAATTTTAATCCAAATTAGTGCAGCAAGGTGTAATAGTAATTGTTCCTATCACCAAGGCTTTACACTCTCCTATTGGTCCCTGCTCTCTTCCTACAGTGTGGATAATGCCTCCATATCCTTTCACTACACTATATATCATCTTTCTCTAAACTTCTAATTTTTTATTTATTTATTTATAATTTTTTTTATTTCAGAATAAAGACTTTCCTAACACTCTCCCTAGCAGGGGTGGACTGGGAACTTAAAGTGGCCCTGGAAAAAATACAAAAAATGGCTCAGTCTTGTAGTCAGGTCCAAATTGATGGAATGCAGCGCCAGAAATACCATATTGTGGCCTAAACAGAGCCAAATACCACAGTCCACTACAACTGCCATCAGCACAAATTACATCCCCGAAAACTTCCACTGGCAGTCTGTGAGGAGGGTTCAAATGGCCCCATGAGCAAAAATTCTCCGGGAAATTTCCCTGTAAGGTCTATGGCCAATCCGCCCATGGTCCCTAGCACCTGTCAAGTCTCTCCCTGCTCTAACTACACTGGAAAATATTTATGGAGGATATTTATAGGACTGTGACATCACAGGGCTGGCTGGCTGCTGATTGGCTGCAAGCATGGCATTGTGGGTGATCCCTTGTTCCCAGTGTTCTTTGATCCTAACACGTGCAGCAGCCTTTTTAGGAAAAAATCTGATTCGTTACCATGAAGAATGAGGAAATTCTACTTCAATGCAAATAAATTTTTTCCTGAAATTCGTATCAAATTCCACTTCGTCAACTTCAATTTGTTAATTTCTAATTGTAACCCCTCAGATGACACAATGCTGGATCGCGGTATCTGATAGCAATAATCAGGTGTAAAATAAAAAAAAATAAATTGAAGCATACTTACCTCATCCATTTGCTCGTGATGGGTTGGCTGACGTCATCTTGATTGAGGAATGGGGGGAATGGGGTTAGGGGCAGGTTCCACACATTAATCATTGAAGCCTTGGGCCATGTGAGAGCAGCAGCCCGATGGTTAGCCCCTTCCAGTGGTCCCTAAGGACCACGACATGGAAGGAGTTATGTCAGCAGTTGTATTGGAGAAATCATTTTCTACACAAAATAAATTAATTAGTATATATATATATATATATATATATATATATATAGATTTATTTATTTATTTTTTTTAGAAAGGTGTCCATTGCCTTTAAGGTACCTCTATAGTAGAAACCCCTTATAATTATCTCCATCTTGTAAAGTACACACCTCAAGGAATTTATTGAGGGGTGTACTGACCTCTTTGACTCCAGAGGTGATTTATATATTTTATACTTGGGACTGAAAATGAAAAATTAAATTTCTTAAAATTTAATGTTGCATAAGCTCCCCATATTTCATTTTCATGAGCAGTTACAGAAGAAAAAGCCCAAATTTTGTTAAAAATTTTCTCCTGAGCATGGAAACACCCCATGTGTACATGTAAACTGCTGTTTGGACACACAACATGGATCAGAAGGTAAGGAGTGTCATATGTTTGTTACGACCAGTGGGTGGGACCCACCGGTCAAATCATAAAAAATGTGGATTCTCTGTGTCTCGTTACGAATCTTCCTTATTCTCTACTCCAAAGCGAATCCGTATTTATACAGATTCGCTTTGCACAATTCGTAAATGTTCTTAAAATTTTGAACGCTAATGCTACGTACGCTATGTACGCATTCTTCTTCTTGCCCCCTGGCCCTCAGAAGCAGGAAAATGACGTTATGCCCCCTCAAGAGCGGGAAAGTGAAGATATGCCACCCTCAGAAGCGATAAAAACAAGCCCGGCCCACCGGGAACCATTTAATTGCAAGTACAGTGAGTGAAGACTCCCTTATTACTCCGCCATCCTCTCCAGTTCAAGCCAGCGGTGACCAAGATACCACAGCATGGCGAAAAAACTTCGACCAAAGTGGGGAGAGATGGTGCTTGGTAGCAAGTACCCCGAACCACCACCCAGTCCAGAGGAGATCAGAGTGTCACAATTGGCCAAGAGAATCCCACCGGTACCTGAGGTGTCCACCGTGTCAGTTGGTGCGGCTGAGGAGGCAGAATCCCATCGTGCCTGCCCATCAGTGACGGCCCACGCCCAGACCTTATGGGACTATAAGAAAGCGATGGAGGACTGGATCATCCAAGTGCTTGACCATCCGAGACCGACCATCCGGCGTAACGGAACCGCCCTATGGTTTTCAGTAGAGTGAGGCAGTGGCTTCCTCGTGGATGATGAGGACAGGGAGGAGTACTTTGTGGGATGCAGGTCTGTGAAACAGTTGTACCTGCCCCAAACCCGTCATAGCCTATACGTGGGGGATCAGGTGGAATATACCCACATGGCATCCCTGAAAGGCCCCTTTGCTACTGGGGTAACATTATTTTCTAAGCCCCTGGTACCTGCATCACCACCATAAGTTTGGCAGAGAAACTAGCAGCCGCAGGACATGTGCACTGCCTACAAGAGTCACCGGATTGCACCCTCTGTTTCAGGGAGAAGCTAAAGATGAAGACTTTGATCCCTGGATTGCCACCATCACCACAGTCCTTTCACCTGGGTCAGCTGACTACATCATCTTTCACATTCCAGCCCACGGGAATCCAGTACCAGCTACCGTGGAAAATTAAGTCAGCAGCAGCCATGGGAGCTGGCGGTTCTTCCTTGGGTGCAGCCTTGCCTGAACTGCTGCAGCCAGAGTCCTTACCCCTGCTGTCCTGGCAGGAGTATCTGGAAAGGAGAAGGCTCAAGTGGCAGCAGCGCTCACCAGTGTGACCACCCAGTCAAGTCCAAATTCTAGCAGCAGAGGGCAGTGTAGCTCAACCACGGCAGCCAGCTTGGCCTACAGAAGGCAGGAGCATCCTCTTATGTCCTTTAGTAGCAGCAGTAGCAGCAGTAGCAGCGAGGAGAACTTCAGATCTCTCGTCTGAGGAACCCTTCTACAACTGGCAATCACTGTCTTGCTGACTTAAAGGACACCTCATGGAGTCATGGTCTGGACCTATCAGAGCCACAACATGGACTGCACCTGACGGCTGAGAGCTAGTTGGCACTTGTTTATATCTAGTTTTTATTGCCCCCTGTTTGACTCTCACCCAGATGGACATGGCTTGTCAGGACTCCCCCCCATTCTGCAGAAAATTCCCAGTTGCTCCTAAGCGCATCTGTTTTCCTTTTTCCCCCCGTTCTCAGGTTATTTGGGAGCCCATTTTGCAAAAAGGGTTCTCTATTTGCTGCTATTTTCTATTATCCATACGGATTACACATTACCTGTTTGGAATACAAAATTACCTCAAGTGGATTACAATTGAATTTTGGACTATGTGTTCCAGCGTTTTATGCCAAGCAGCCATGAGGAGAGACTCAAACGTATATCTGAGCCAATTATACTTGCAGGTGAAATTGATTGCACTAAAATGTTTTCATAATTATGTCTTTGCATTATTTTAGCAATAATGTTTTATAGGTTCAGCAATGTTCAAGCACTTTAGCAAATTGTGTGTATTCAGTATCAGATAGTAGTGTGGTAGGCAGCTGGAAAACACAATGGTCAAACACAGGAGATCAGAACAGAACACCTTTGCTATTACTGTTAGTAACTTAACACTCAGGTAACTTCCTAGGAGAGAAAGCTGAAATTTAAACTTGTAACCCCGCCCAGGGGCCCTGCTCCTATGGAACGCTACAATGAGAAGGAACATGGAGGCAGTGTGGCCAAAGGACACATCTGACAGACACTCTCCTGTACCATCTGTCTGAGGCAGCAGCAGTCGCGAAGAAAGAGATGCTGGGGATATGGCAGGTAGGACAGCGGGAGGTTTGGCAGAAGGCCCAGGCCTAACAATGGTTTTTGAAGGGTAGAATTTGTTGGAATGGTTTTCAGGTGCCATGTCACATTCGAGAAGTAGGCATTACTCCATTTTGGACACTACATCTGTCAAGGTATTTATTGAA
Organism: Rhinella marina; assembly: GCA_900303285.1. Taxonomy (NCBI): domain Eukaryota; kingdom Metazoa; phylum Chordata; class Amphibia; order Anura; family Bufonidae; genus Rhinella; species Rhinella marina. The sequence continues at coordinate 29,941 of ONZH01008271.1, forward strand.
TGATGTAGTGAATGATTTGACATTTAGAAACACTGTTAAATTAAAAATTTAAATTTTTCCCTAATAAAATGTTTCTTTAGCCTCAGATTTTTAATTTTCACAAGGGGTAACAGGAGAAAAAAAAAAAGACTCTATATTTTGTTATGTAATTTCTATTGAATATGGAACCACCCAAAATGTGGTTGTAAACTGCAATATGGGCACACCGCAGGACTCAGAAGGGAAGGAATGCCATCTAATTTTGGAGGGCAGATTTTGAAGAGCCCCTAAAGTACCCCTACAGAAAAATCCCCAAAAACTGACTTCATTGGTAATTACACCCCAATGGATATAGTGAGCACTTTGATCCAACAGGCGTTTCAGAGAATTTAGAAACATTTGGCTGTGAAGATGAAATATTAATTTTTTTTTACAAGAAAATGTTTTAGGCCCAGATTTTTTATTTTTTTTGTAGGATGAGTTAATTTATTGGTACCATTTTGGGGTACATAGTACTTTTTGATCACACACTATAAGGCAATGTGATTAAAAAATGGCTATTTAAGGACCTTATTTGTTTATATATTTTACAGCATTCACTTGATGGGGTAGATCATGTGATATTTTTATTGAGCTGGTCGTTATAAATGTGGCGCTACCAAATATGTATGTTTTATTTATTTATTTTTTATTGTATGAGGGTTGATGAGGGGGAAGGGCACTTTTTATCTTAAAGGGATTATCCAATCCCTATAAATGACCTCAGAATTCCTGGGCATCTCCTCTAGAGCATACTTACCTGCTTGCCGGCATCCGTGTCCCTCCGGATCCCTGCATGGTCACCGCTGCATGTCCCTCTTGTGTGGATCAAAACATCCAGCAACAAGGGAAACAGGCCACAACGTTCAACAGCCTCCCTATCGAAACCTGCAATGCTAAGGAAGATGGTCGCCATCACTGCTTACTATTTGCTGCTTCCCTGGTTACTGGATGTTTTGATCCTCATGGAGGAGGATCACTTATATATTGTACTTATATAGTACTTATATATTACTACATATATTTTGAAGAACATGAGCAACCTAAAATCTTTAGTATCAGGCTGTAGTTTCACCCCAGAATCAAGGATAAATGGATGTACTTACAGTACAGACCAAAAGTTTGGACACACCTTCTCATTCAAAGAGTTTTCTGTATTCTTGATTCATGACTATGACAATTGTAGATTCACACTGAAGGAATCAAAACTATAAATTAACACATGTGGAATTATATACTTAAAAAAGTGGGAGACAACTGAAAATATGTCTTATATTCTAGGTTATTCAAAGTAGCCACCTTTTGCTTTGATTACTGCTTTGCACACTCTTGGCATTCTCTTGATGAGCTTCAAGAGGTAGTCACCTGAAATGGTTTTCACTTCACAGGTGTGCCCTGTCAGGTTTAATAAGTGGGATTTCTTGCCTTATAAATGGGGTTGGGACCATGAGTTGTGTTGGGCAGAAGTCAGGTGGATACACAGCTGATAGTCCTACTGAATAGACTGTTAGAATTTGTATTATGGCAAGAAAAAAGCATCTAAGTAAAGAAAAACGAGTGGCCATCATTACTTTAAGAAATGAAGGTCAGTCAGTCTGAAAAATTGGGAAAACTTTGAAAGTGTCCCCAAGTGCAGTCGCAAAAACCATCAAGTGCTACAAAGAAACTGGCTCACATGAGGACTGCCCCAGGAAAGGAAGACCAAGAGTCACCTCTGCTGTGGAGGATAATTTCATCTGAGTCACCAGCCTCAGAAATCGCAGGTTAACAGCAGCTCAGATTAGAGACCAGGTCAATGCCACACAGAGTTCTAGCAGAAGACACATCTCTACAACAACTGTTAAGAGGAGACTGTGTGCAGCAGGCCTTCATGGTGGAAACCACTGCTAAGGACAGGCAACAAGCAGAAGAGACTTGTTTGGGCTAAAGAACACAAGGAATGGACATTAGACCAGTGGAAATCTGTGCTTTGGTCTGATGAGTCCAAATTTGAGATCTTTGGTTCCAACCACCGTGTCTTTGTGCGACGCAGAAAAGGTGAACGGATGGATGCTACATGCCTGGTTCCCACCGTGAAGCATGGAGGAGGAGGTGTGATGGTGTGGGGGTGCTTTGCTGGTGACACTATTGGGGATATATTCAAAATTGAAGGCATACTGAACCAGCATGGCTACCACAGCATCTTGCAGCGGCATGCTATTCCATACGGTTTGCGTTTAGTTGGACCATCATTTATTTATCAACAGGACAATGACCCCAAACACACCTCCAGGCTGTGTAAGGGCTATTTGACCAAGAAGGAGAGTGATGGGGTGCTATGCCAGATGACCTGGCCTCCACAGTCACCAGACCTGAACCCAATCGAGATGGTTTGGGGTGAACTGGACCGCAAAGTGAAGGCAAAAGGGCCAACAAGTGCTAAGCATCTCTGGGAACTCCTTCAAGACTGTTGGAATACTATTTCAGGTGACTACCTCTTGAAGCTTATCAAGAGAATGCCAAGAGTGTGCAAAGCAGTAATCAAAGCAAAAGGTGGCTACTTTGAAGAACCTAGAATATAAGACATATTTTCAGTTGTTTCACACTTTTTTGTTAAGTATATAATTCCACATGTGTTAATTCATAGTTTTGATGCCTTCAGTGGGAATCTACAATTGTCATAGTCATGAAAATACAGAAAACTCTTTGAATGAGAAGGTGTGTCCAAACTTTTGGTCTGTACTGTAATATATAAAAGAACATAGGAACCCTAAAATTTGGAGTATCAGCCCACAATTTCATTCCAATTACACACTGAAGGATTGACGGATTTACTTATGTAAAATGCAAGTGAACACTCCAAAATCTATAGTATGAGGCTGGAGTTTCACTTCAATTAGACAATCAAGGATTAATAGATTAATTTTTGTCTAAAATTGCTTGAATCTCCCACAATCTATAGTATCAGACCGCAATTTTACCTCAATTACACAATTAAGGAGGATTGAATTATGTATAAAAGATTGTGAACACCTTACAATCTGTTATATCAAGACACAATTTCAACCCAATTACAAAATCAACTGATTGAATTATATATAAAAGAATATAAACACCTTAAAATCTGCAGTATCCGGCCACATCTATGTCCCACCCACCGGACAGGATGAGACTATTTATAGGGCTGTGACACAATAGGTGAAGGCTTGCTGCTGATTGGCTGTCTGCAAGGCATTATGGGTGATCCCTCGTTCCCAGGCTTCTTAATTCCTCTTTCTAACATGTGCAGCAGCCATTTTAGAAAAAAATCCAATTTGTTACCATGAAGCATAAGTAAATTCAACTTCATGACAAATCAAAATTTTCCTTAAATTTGGATTGAATTCCACTTCTTCATCTTTGATTTGCTTAACTCTACTTTACAAGCAATGAAGGAATTATCTGCTGTCTCATGATCATCTGTTTTACCAGCATTGTCAGCCTTGCATCTAAATCTAGGATATCTCATTGCATAGTTTGGCCTGGATCATTTAGGGTGGAACTGTTGATAGCTTAGCCTTTATATGCCCAGGTCTATTACTTGAGATACCCCTTTAAAGGGGTTGTCCGAGATAATAAAAAATCTTGGAGAAGCCCAAAATGGTCTAAAATAAAAAAAATATGTTTTTGTGATATGCTTTTCTCTGGCACCATTCTCTGTGCCACTGGTCCAGTCACTGTCATCCTCTACTTGTTGTACACCACTGGCTGGAGCAGGTAGGTGAACAGAACATGCCCCTGCTGACAATTTCTGGCCTTAGTAGTAGATTGCTGAGCTCAATGATTGGCTGTAACAGCCATGTGATGTATACTGACCAATTGCCACTGCAGTTTGTAAACAAGCATCATCAGAAAGACCAAACCAGGCGCACAGGGAACAGCAGAAAATATATCATCATCATTTTAGAACATTGGGGATTATTGAACATGTGTAATTATCTCTGACAACCCTTATAAGTAAGAAAGAACAGAGTCGACTATGACAGTAGTATTGTCAGCATATGAAGCTCAAAAGTAAGAAAATTTTGAGGTCACCAGGTCAAAGGGATACACTGAAGATTGATGGGACTTGAGGTAGCACACAGTATTTCAGAAGAGGATGTTTTTCTGAACTTCAGTGAAGTCACAGTGAAGTCATACTCCTGAGCAGGGATTCAGGAGTGGTGTAAGCTTATGTCACTGGGGTGACCTACAAAAGAACAGTGTGATGTTACTGTATAAGATGAGTTGTATCATCTGTCCTCTGAACCACTGATTATACAGATAGATTGTATATTACTTACTTTATGTCTTAGTCCTCGTGTCTGTAAACTAGATCTTCTTAGTAGAATTTTATTAAGAACATGAGCCAGAACATAGACTGATGTGTAGACATAGTACAGACTATGATCGTAATACAATGATTTTGGTAAGCCGTATACCTCAGTGCAGTTAACTGCAGGTCTGCCTTTATAAACCAGGTTTAAAAAACGATTTTTCAATTTATTTTTAGTCAGGCATCTATAAAAGATGAACAACATTTCTTCCAGCACCGGGTCATCTGGACGGGTCAAGGAGTTTAAATTTTGAATGGCATTAAACTTGGGGATTATTTTCCTCGGTGACATAAACATTAAGCTGCAGTTGACTGATTGATAATATTCATGTCCTAAATTTTTAATACTAATCCAAGACTCATGAAGGATCAATGTGATATTTTCCATTTCAGCTTCATAGATACTGATGGCATACCTCCTGTTAAAAATACCACAAACCACTATGACTTTAGCCTGTGATTGTCTAATTTTCTCCATCCCTTTTCTGTCCATTCTGTAATCATATTTATCTAATTTGATGATAAAGTCTACACAGATCTCATGCTGAGCCATCGTTTTACTAAGTGTTTCTGACTCCATTTCACCAATCCCAGTGTCTGGTGTGATGATCCCAACCCAGTTCCATCCAAAGCACTGCAGAGTCTTCACAATAGCTTCATATCGAGTCTGGTCATCAGGAGACATCTGATAAGATGTTGGATATAAGACTCTATCACTCAGGAGGGGGTCAGAAGGTCCATAATGGATCTACAAGAACAACACACACACAAATCTATATTCTGTCATATAATGTAGGTGTCACCACCAATTCCTATCTACTTCTGTATTTCTGAGGTTTTGGTAGATGCCACTAACCTGTGTAAACCTATATAGACTGAGGAATTCTAGCAGGGCTCTATTGGTATCAGATCCAGGATCAGCCACAAAAGCAGCCACTTCTCCATCATCCACACAGGAGTAATTTGGAGCCTCCTTGTCTTTTCCAGACATTATTTGCATGACAGACTTCAGAGATTTCCTGGGACTTCCACATGTATCAAATATATTATAGCCAAGAGTAATATTGGGCAGAAGGTCGGGATCTTTGTTAATCTCATCAATAGCAAAAATGAAAGCCAAAATGTTTTTATATTGTTCAACTTCAACTCTGTAACAAGTACAATATCAATGAATGTAATGAGATAAACCATTAACACAATATACAAAGAGCATCATTTACATTACATTTAGAGGTTTGGATCATGGATCCTGACTAATCCATATTGTGAAGACATGAACTAATAATATACTGACCTCACCCTGGAGCTACATTCACACTGCAGGAGGTTAAATCATAAACTGAGAGAATGTGCAATGGAAAGATGGAAAGGTCTGCACCTCTTTCTTCTTGGGATCTACTCCTGGTTTTGGCTTAAAAATATGGACAGAACTGAGTACATAAAGTAGTAAAATATACTCACTCTGTGCAGAAAAACAATACACAATCAGGGTCAGGATCAGAATATTTGGTAAAATGGACAGCATTCACATGAGCAGAAATCAGCCCTCCGATATTGATGTCTCCTTTCTGAAAATATTTGTATTCAAATTCAACTCTCAGGTTTGTCAAGCGACATGGTGAGGATCGCTGACAAGATACTGTAACAGGTAGAAAGATAATAAAGATATAAGATAAAGAGGATGTGGGAGACCAAGTCATCACTGATAAGATCTTCTCCTGCAGTCTGGTCACTGACAGCTCCACAGAACCTCAGCACAGAGGAGAGATGACAGTCAGCAGCTGCTTATATTCATTACCTGGGACTGATTTACATCCAGAGATTGGGCAGGGGAATTGTTAGAAACTGTAAAAATAATCCAAAGAAAGACTTTGTGAAAAATATCTGTGTGCTTTTTATTATTAAAATTGAACTTCTCTATTCAGAGATGGAAACTTATATTTTACCAAACATTTCTTCTGTGGTCAGTATAACATTGTTCACATAAATTATTTCAAAACACGTATCACATTCATACAAGGGAAATAGGGGGTGTTCCTGCCTGGTTGTCAGGACAATGATTTGTTGTTTCAGGGGTTTTAAACTCTTCTCACCATCTTACTGTCTCTTTTTAAGAGGAAGAGGGTTTCCTAATAAATAATGTCAGTAGTCTGAGACTTTGGAATCACATGGAACTGAGGTATTTTGTTAAAAGTAGCTACAGTATACCACATGGTTAACACCCTATGTCAGTGACTTGTGTAAGCTTCCAGTGAACAAGCAAGAATTACGATGCATTCAGAAGGTCTGTAGAGGAGGTTTCTCAGAGACACCTTTACTGAACCTACTTCTGCTCAGTTTTTTCAGATGGCGACTTTCATAATCAGAACATGGCTGGACATAGCATTGCCTCTAGTTGTAAGGTTTCAGCCCCAGTGTTTTCAGAGGCCGATGTTCTACAAGAACTTGTCCGGCTAAAGTTAAATAAGGCAATGGGTCCAGATGGCATCCACCCTAGAGTTCTTAAAGAACTCCGATCTGTGATTGTTGGCCCCCTGACTGATCTGTATAATCAGTCCCTTCTTACAAGAGATGTTCCTGATGATTGGAGAATGGCTAATGTTGTACCCATTCACAAGAAGGGTAGTAGAGAAGAAGCTAGTAACTATAGGCCAGTCAGCTTGACATCTGTAGTGGTAAAAATGATGGAGACTCTACTAAAAAAGAAGATAATTGACCATCTAACAATAAACAACTTGATGGACCCAAACCAGCATGGCTTTACTGAGGGCCGATCATGTCAGACTAATCTCATTGATTTCTTTGACTATGTAACTAAAGTGCTGGATGAAGGTGGTGCTGTGGATATCGCCTACCTGGATTTCAGTAAAGCTTTCCATACGGTTGCCCATAAAGAGCTGATAGAGAAGTTATCAAAAATTGGACTTAACCCCTGGATAGTTCAGTGGATCTGCAGTTGGCTGAAGGACAGATACCAGAGGGTTGTTGTTAATGGAGTGTATTCTGAGGAGAGGCTGGTTACAAGTGGGGGCCACAGGCATCTGTTCTGGGTCCTGTTCTGTTTAACATGTTTGTAAATGACATAAGGGACGGCTTGGTAGGGAAGGTTTGCTTATTTGCTGATGACACAAAAGTGTGTAATAGGGTTGATGTTCCAGGAGGTGTCGGTAATATGGAGAATGATTTATCTTTATTAGATAAGTGGTCAAAACAATGGAAACTTCAGTTCAATGTTTCCAAATGTAAAATAATGCACTTGGGGAGAAGAAACCCTCTATCTGAGCATTGTATTGGCAGTTCTGTGCTAACAAAGACCTCAGAAGAGAAGGATTTGGGGGTAGTCATTTCTGACAGCCTCAAAATGAGTAACCAATGCAGCCAGGCGGTAGGGAAAGCAAATCGTATGCTTGGCTGCATAGCTAGAGGTATAACAAGCAGAAAGAGGGAGATTGTGATCCCTCTGTATAGAGCTCTAGTGAGACCACATCTGGAATACTGTGTTCAATTCTGGAGACCTCACCTGCAAAAGGATATTGCTAAAATAGAACGGGTCCAAAGAAGAGCTACAAAAATGGTGGAAGGTCTAAAGCATAGAACTTATCAAGAAAGACTCCGAGTTCTTAATATGTATAGTCTGGAGGAAAGAAGAGAAAGGGGGGACATGATTGAAACCTTTAAATATGTTAAAGGACTGAATAAAGTTCAGGAGGGAAGTGTTATTAATAAGAAACAGAACACAAGAACAAGGGGGCACAATCTGAGGTTAGTTGGGGGAAAAATCAAGAACAACATTAGAAAATATTATTTCACTGAAAGAGTAGTAGAAGCTTGGAACAAACTTCCAGCAGAGGTGGTTGATAAATCCACAGTAACTGAATTTAAACATGCCTGGGATAAACATGTATCTATCCTAAGATAACAATAAAAGGATAATAAAAGGGCAGACTAGATGGACCAGGTGGTCTTTTTCTGCCGTCAATCTTCTATGGTTCTATGTTTCTATGTTTCTATGAATCTGTTAAATACAGCAGACTTCAGTAATGCAACATCGAAATAGTTAGGAATGCGAAGAGATGCTGGCAGTTTGATTTTGTAGCATTTAGGGTTAATCTTCTCTATGACCAAGGAAGATAGGAGTAAAACTTATAAAATGAATGAAATTAATCTTCTTAGAGGAGAGCCATACCTTTTCTCCATGAGAGAATTGAGGAAAAGTCCGGTGTCTCTTCATCTGACCCACTGCTTTTTGAAGAGAGTTCCTGGTATTTAACCAGATCTTGGAGAATTCTTTAATAGATGCATCTGTGGCTGGTACCCTAGAAGAAGAGGACACTGTAAAAGGAAGGTTAGGGTGGTGATCATAGGTGACAAAAAATGGAGATTTATCTGTAGAATCACAGACTTGTTTATTGTATGAAATTCAGCCCTGG
>ONZH01008272.1:0-14644 GCA_900303285.1 Rhinella marina
CTCAGACCAGCTCACAGTGCCCCCATTAGACCAAATCTGTGCCCCCATCAGACCTCAGACCAGCTCACAGCGCCCCCATTAGACCAATCTGTGCCCCATCAGACCTCAGACCCAGCCCACAGTGCCCCCATTAGACCACTCTGTGCCCCCATCAGACCTCAGACCAGCCACAGTGCCCCCATTAGACCAATCTGTGCCCCCATCAGACCTCAGACCAGCTCACAGCCCCCATTAGACCACTCTGTGCCCCCATCAGACCTCAGACCAGCTCACAGTGCCCCATTAGACCAACAGTCTGTGCCCCCATCAGACCTCAGACCAGCTCACAGTGCCCCCCATTAGACCACTCTGTGCCCCCATCAGACCTCAGACCAGCTCACAGTGCCCCCATTAGACCACTCTGTGCCCCCATCAGACCTCAGACCAGCTCACAGTGCCCCCATTAGACCACTCTGTGCCCCCATCAGACCTCAGACCAGCTCACAGCGCCCCCATTAGACCACTCTGTGCCCCCATCAGACCTCAGACCAGCTCACAGCGCCCCCATTAGACCAATCTGTGCCCCCATCAGACCTCAGACCAGCTCACAGTGCCCCCATTAGACCACTCTGTGCCCCCATCAGACCTCAGACAGCTCACAGTGCCCCCATTAGACCAATCTGTGCCCCATCAGACCTCAGACCAGCTCACAGTGCCCCCCATGAGACCACTCTGTGCCCCCATCAGACCTCAGACCAGCCACAGTGCCCCCATTAGACCAATCTGTGCCCCCATCAACCTCAGACCAGCTCACAGCGCCCCCACCACACTCTGTGCCCCCATCAGACCTCAGACCAGCTCACAGGCCCCCATTAGACCCCCCATTCAGACCTCAGACCAGCTCACAGCGCCCCATTAGACCAGCCCCCATCAGACCTCAGACCAGCCTCACAGTGCCCCATGACTCTGCCCCCATCAGACCTCAGCTCACAGTGCCCCCATTAGACCAATCTGTGCCCCCATCAGACCTCAGACCAGCTCACAGTGCCCCCATTAGACCACTCTGCCCCATCAGACCTCAGACCAGCTCACAGCCCCATTAGACCACTCTGTGCCCCATCAGACCTCAGACCAGCCCACAGTGCCCCCATTAGACCAATCTGTGCCCCCATCAGACCTCAGACAGCCCACAGTGCCCCCATCAGACCTCAGACCAGCTCACAGCGCCCCCATAGACCACTCTGTGCCCCATCAGACCCCCATCAGACCTCCCCCACCGCCCCATCAGACCTCAGACCAGCTCACAGTGCCCCCATTAGACCACTCTGTGCCCCCATCAGACCTCAGACCAGCTCACAGTGCCCCCATTAGACCAATCTGTGCCCCCATCAGACCTCAGACCAGCTCACAGTGCCCCCATTAGACCACTCTGTGCCCCCATCAGACCTCAGACCAGCTCACAGTGCCCCCATTAGACCACTCTGTGCCCCCATCAGACCTCAGACCAGCTCACAGTGCCCCCATTAGACCACTGTGCCCCCATCAGACCTCAGACCAGCTCACAGTGCCCCCATTAGACCAATCTGTGCCCCCATCAGACCTCAGACCAGCTCACAGTGCCCCCATTAGACCACTCTGTGCCCATCAGACACAGCCCCATTACCACTCTGTGCCCCCATCAGACCTCAGACCAGCTCACAGTGCCCCCATTAGACCAATCTGTGCCCCCATCAGACCTCAGACAGCTCACAGTGCCCCCATTAGACCACTCTGTGCCCCCCATCAGACCTCAGACCAGCTCACAGTGCCCCCATTAGACCACTCTGTGCCCCATCAGACTCAGACCAGCTCACAGCGCCCCATTAGACCAATCTGTGCCCCCATCAGACCTCAGACCAGCTCACAGTGCCCCCATTAGACCACTCTGTGCCCCCATCAGACCTCAGACCAGCTCACAGTGCCCCCATTAGACCACTCTGTGCCCCCATCAGACCTCAGACCAGCTCACAGTGCCCCCATTAGACCACTCTGTGCCCCATCAGACCTCAGAACAGCTCACAGTGCCCCCATTAGACCACTCTGTGCCCCCATCAGACCTCAGACCAGCTCACAGTGCCCCCATTAGACCATCTGTGCCCCCATCAGACCTCAGACCAGCCACAGTCAGCCCCCCATTAGACCACTCTGTGCCCCCATCAGACCTCAGACCAGCTCACAGTGCCCCCATTAGACCACTCTGTGCCCCCATCAGACCTCAGACCAGCTCACAGTGCCCCCATTAGACCACTCTGTGCCCCATCAGACCTCAGAACAGCCACAGTGCCCCCATTAGACCACTCTGTGCCCCACCTCAGACTCACAGTGCCTTAGACCACTCCCCCCATTGACCAGCCACACCCCATTAGACTCTGCCCCCACCTCAGACCAGCTCACAGTGCCCCCATAGACCACTCTGTGCCCCCATCAGACCTCAGACCAGCTCACAGTGCCCCCATTAGACCACTCTGTGCCCCATCAGACCTCAGACAGCTCACAGTGCCCCCATTAGACCATCTGTGCCCCATCAGACCTCAGACCAGCTCACAGTGCCCCATTTAGACCAATCTGTGCCCCCATCAGACCTCAGACCAGCTCACAGTGCCCCCATTAGACCACTCTGTGCCCCCATCAGACCTCAGACCAGCTCACAGTGCCCCCATTAGACCAATCTGTGCCCCCATCAGACCTCAGACCAGCTCACAGTGCCCCCATTAGACCACTCTGTGCCCCCATCAGACCTCAGACCAGCTCACAGTGCCCCATAGACACTCTGTGCCCCATCAGACCTCAGACCAGCTCACAGTGCCCCCATTAGACCACTCTGTGCCCCCATCAGACCTCAGATCAGCCCCAGCGTGCCCCATAACAATAAAATAAAAAACTTCACTTACCTGTCCAGCGCCCCGGCTCCGCTCCGGCGCTCCTTAGGCTTTCCGGCCCGACGCTGCACTGTCACCTGACTGCGTGCAGCGTCAGGTCATAGTGCGCGCACTACGTCCTGACGCTGTACGCGTTCAGGACAGTGCAGCGCCGGGCCGGGAAGCCTGAGGAGCCGCGGCAGGACAAGTAAGTGAAGTTTTTTATTTTATTGCTATGGTGCACGCTGGTCTGATCTGAGGTCTGATGGGGGGTGGGGGTCCCGGCCCCCCGGCAGCTAAAACATACAAGTGAGCGCTTCCATAATGGAAGCGCTCACTTGTATTCGTTTTATAAGACGCACTGCAATTTTCCCCCTACTTTTGGGGGAAAAAAAGTGCGTCTTATAAAGCGAAAAATACGGTAATCGGATTCAGCATCACTTACACTATACAGCGCTTATTCTAGTTCAGGGGGGGTTTCGGAGACGACAGGTTCCCTTTAAATCCTGGAGAACCCCTTTAAGCTTACTGCATTCTCAACTGATCTCTTTCTAACCTGTCACAGGGCTATTTATATCAAGTGCAATAGCACCACCTAGTGGTATAACAATCAAAGGACAGGTACTCATCCAATGACGGTTCTGGCAGCATAGAAGGATGAACAGCATATAAATATGACATGGCTAACACACACTTACATCTGTGGTGTCCCTTTCTCACAATATGTGGGATACTCCATAATGCTCACACTCCGCCGGCAGAGGGCAGACACGGCCACATACAGAGTCCTGTCCCTCTCTCCTGAACGCCCCCGAATTATACCACAGCATCACCTGCTTCTCCTCTATTACAGGATAAAGGGAAGACACAACGACACCGATACTGTACCCTCTGCTCCTGACCCCAACTACAGCCCGCCAGGTGAGTGCAGAAACAGTGACATATTGTCACAGCCCCGCCCCATGCTGATGACATCACTGATATAATGACATGTGATCAGACATGAGATCACACACCTTATACTACAGGAACATCTATTACTGCTGACAACCTGCCTGTATATCCTGTCTGAGAGGTAGTCACAGCCCCGCCCCCTGCTGATGACATCACTGATATAATGACATGTGATCAGACATGAGATCACACCCCTTATACTACAGGAACATCTATTACTGCTGACAACCTGCCTGTATATCCTGTCTGAGAGGTAGTCACAGCCCCGCCCCCTGCTGATGACATCACTGATATAAGGACATGAGATCACACACCTTATACTACAGGAACATCTATTACTGCTGACAACCTGCCTGTATATCCTGTCTGAGAGGTAGTCACAGCCCCGCCCCCTGCTGATGATATCACTGGTATAGTACCGCCTGGGAGGTTGGTTGGTTTGGTCATGTTGATGGTGTCTCTTCAGGGACGGCGGAACGCTGTTCGGATGAAGGGTTTGGCGCCATCACTCTGGATGATAAAGGAGTCATGCATTTCTTCAGAGGTAAGTGTGGACTGACCGTCATCCAACATGGCTGCCGCGCCATCATCAGCGGAAGTTCTCCCATAATGAAGCAGATGGCTTGTGCGGTGACCACAGTCCTAGGAGGTGTCGTTAAAGGGGTTTTCTGAGATTTAAAGGGGTCCTCTCAGCTGGTGGCCCTTCCTGATGTATTGGGATTCTCCATGTTGCCTCCTTTGCGGGACTAATTATACGCGGCTCGTTTCCATGGTTACGACCACCCTGCCATCCATCAGCGGTGGACGTGCTTGCACACTTTAGGAAACAGCGCCGGTCTCTGTGAGGGTAAAGCCACAGGCCCCTTCACTCCCTCCTGGTGCTGCTCTCCTGCCATCACAGGTGCAGCTACGTTCTGACCACCAGCCGCCGCCGCCGCCGCCGCCGCCGCCTCCTCCTCCTCCTCATCCTCACTGTGGGCGGAGCAGTAATTATAGGGCGTGTCTCTTCTCCCTTATATGAGGCAGCCTGTGCATGCCCCCTATCTTCCTCCGCCTATTGCTGGTCTGCAGGGTCTATTTAAAGGCACCTGAGCAGTTAGGTTCCTGGCTTAGTCTAGTCCCCGTCTTAGCTGAAGTGGTACTGGTTCTGGTCATTTCTGGGTACCGGACCTTGGACTCTGCTTGACTGCCACACTACTCCTCTTTGCTTTCACTTCCTGCACACTACTCCTCTGCGGCTTACACTGCTTCCTGCACACTGACTTCCTGCTGCGCTATCGCTTCTTCCTGATCGCTTCCTGCACACTACGCTCCTCTGCGCTATCGCTTCCTGCTTCCTCTGTGCATCACTGACTCCTCTGTGTTTCCTGCACACTTCCTGCCACTGCTCCTCTTGCGCTGCTTCCTGCTATCGCTTCCTGCACTGCTCCTCTGTGCGCTATGCTTCTGTGCTTCGCACACTGCTCCTCTGATGCGCTGCATGCCTTCTCTCTGCACACTACTCCTCTGTGCTACCTTCCTCTGGTGCTATCGCTACACTCTCCCCGTGCCACACTTGTGCTCCGCTCCTGCACACTACTGTGCTACCACTGCACATGCTCCTCTGTGCTATCGCTTCCTGCACACCTGCTCCTCTGTGCTATCGCTTCCTGACACTGCTCTCTCTGTGCTATTGCTTCCTGCACACTGCTCCTCTCTACGCTCCCTTCTAACTTCCTCCTCTGTGCGCTATGCTTCCTGCACACTGCTCCTCTTGTGCTATCGTTCCTGGCTCCTCTGTGCTATCGCTTCCTGCACACTCGCTTGCTCCTCCTGCCACACTCTGCGCTACCTTCCTACGCTTCCTGCACACTGCTCCTCTGCTACGCTTCCCGCACACTGCTCCCTGTGCTGGCTACACTCGCTTCTTGCACACTACTCCTCTGCGCTACCACTTCCTGCACACTGCTCTGTGCTATCCTTCTGCGCTCCTCTGCACCACTCCCCACACACTTCTCCTCTGTGCGCTATCGCACACACTGCCTCTGTGCTATCTTCTGCACACTGCTCCTCTGCGCACACTGCTCCTCTGTGCGTACCACTCCCCACACACTGCTCCTCTGTGCGCTATCGCTTCTCGCACACTGCTCCTCTGTGCTATCGTACCTCCCCTGCTAACTTACTCCCCGTACCTCTGCACACTCTTCCACTCCCCTACACACTCCCTCTGCACACCCTGCTCCTCTGCGTGTGCACACTGCACCTTCCCTGCACACTACTCCTCGCGGGATACACTGCTCCTCTGCACCACTGCACACTGCTCCGCGCGGTATCACTCCCTGCACACTCTCCTCTGCGTGCACCACTCCCTCTGACACTGCCACACTCTGCCAAGGCCCACTCCCTGCACACTGCTCCTCTGCGCTCCTCCTCTGTGCCACACTCCTGCACACTGCCTCCTCTGTGCGGTACCATCCCCGCACACTGCTCCACTGCAGTACCACTCCCCGCACACTGCCTCCACTGCAGTACCACTCCCTGCACACTGCTCCACTCTACCACTCCCTGCGTACCACTCCCTGCACACTGCTCCTCTGCGTGGTAGTACTCCCTGCTGCCACTGCCCTCTGCGTGGCACCATTCCCACATCCTCTGCGTTACCATTCCCTGCACACTGCCCTCTGCGTGGTACCACTCCCTGCACACTGCTCCTCTGCGTGCACCATTCCCTGCACACTGCTCCTCTGCGTGCACACGCCTGCCACTGCTCCTCTGCACCATGCCTCTGCTGGCACAGCACACTGCTCCTCTGCAAGGCACCACTCCCCGCACACTCACCTCTGCACTCCCTGCACATGCTCCTCTGCGCACACTGCTCCTCTGTGCATACCACTCCCTGCACACTGCTCCTCTGTGCGGTACCACTCCCCGCACACTGCCACTGCCCCACTGCAGTCCACTGCAGTACCACTCCCCGCACACTGCTCCACTTTCAGTACCACCCCCTGCACACTGCTCCACTGGCAGTACCACTCCCTGCACACTGCTCCACTGCAGTACCACTCCCTGCACACTGCTCCACTGCAGTACCACTCCCCGCACACTGCTCCACTGCACACTGCTACCACTCCCTGCACACTGCTCCACTGCAGTACCACTCCCTGCTCCACAGTACTGCTGCTCCACTCTGCGCGCGGTACCATTCTCATGGTTCGGACACTACACAGAAGATGCCGCACAGCAGTATTGGGAGCGGGAGGACGAGGTCTTGGCTCAGGGACTGATCTTCCTCACTTTCAGGAGATTCTGTCTGGACGGGATTCCAGGGAGCAACACAACGTATCAATGAGACCTTCCCCGGATTGACTGGACCTATAGACGCTGCAGTCAGGAACCACAACGAGGACAGAGCCCTGGAGCATCAGAGAACCTACCTGTTCAAGGTGAGAACGTCACCAAGCGCAATCCGCTGAGTACAACCGTATATATATATATATATATATATATATATATATATACCGTACAGTCAGTGATCAGTACTATATCAGTATTATATACACTGTTTACCATTGCTTATACCGTTCTTCTATATACTGTTACCATTCCTCTATATACCGTTCCCGTTCCTCTATATACTGTTCCTCTCCATCCCGTTCCTCTATATATTGTTCCTCTCCATCCCATTCCCGTTCCTCTATATACTGTTCCCGTTCCTCTATATACCATTCCTCTCCATCCCAGTCCCGTTCCTCTATATACTGTTCCTCTCCATGCCGTTACCGTTCCTCTATATACCGTTCCTCTCCATCCCATTCCCGTTCCTCTTTATATTCCTCTATATACCATTCCTCTATACCATTCCTCTATATACTGTTCCCGTTCCTCTATATACCGTTCCTCTCCATCCCATTCCCGTTCCTCTATATACCATTCCTCTATATACCTTTCCCGTTCCTCTATATACTGTTCCTCTCCATCTCATTCCCGTTCCTCTATATACTGTTCCCGTTCCTCTATATACTGTTCCTCTCCATCCCAGTCCCGTTCCTCTATATACCGTTCCCGTTCTCTATATGCCGTTCCCGTTCTCTATATGCCATATTGCCATTCCGTTCTCTATATTACCGTTTCCCGTTCCTCTCCATACCGTTCCCGTTGCTCTGTATACAGTTCCCGTTCTCTATATACCGTTCCCGTTCTCTATATCCGTTCCCATTTTCTATATGCCATTCCCCGTTCTCTATATACCGTTCCCAGTTCTCTATATACCATTCTCTATATGCCCGTTCCGTTCTCTATATGCCGTTCCCGTTCTCTATATTTACCGTTCCCGTTCTCTATATGCCGTTCCCGTTCTCTATATGCGTTCCCGTTCTCTATTACCGTCCGTTCCTCTATATACCGTTCCCGTTCTCTATATACCGTTCCCTTTCCTCTATATGCCGTTCCCGTTCTCTATATGCCGTTCCCGTTCTCTATATGCCGTTCCCGTTCTCTATATGCCGTTCCCGTTTCCTATCCGTTCTCTATATATGCTGTTCCCGTTCTCTATATGCTGTTCCGTTCTCTATATGCTGTTCCCCGTTCTATATTACCGTTCCCGTTCTCTATATTCTCTACCGTTCCCGTTCTCTATATGCCGTTCCGTTCTCTATATGCCGTTCCCGTTCTCTATATGCCAGTTCCCGTTCTCTATATACCGTTCCGTTCTCCGTTCCCGTTCTCTATATACCGTTCCCGTTCTATATACGTTCCTCTATATGCCGTTCCCGTTCTCTATATACCGTTCCCGTTCTCTATATGCCGTTCCCGTTCTCTATATGCTGTTCCCGTTCTCTATATACCGTTCCCGTTCTCTATATACCGTTCTCTATACGCCGTTCCCGTTCTCTATATGCCGTTCCCGTTCTCTATATGCCTCCGTTCCTATATGCCGTTCCCGTTCTCTATATACCGTTCCCGTTCTCTATATACCGTTCTCTAGTTCCCGTTCTCTATACGCGTTCCCGTTTCTATACGCCGTCCCGTTCTCTATATGCCGTTCCCGTTCTCTATATGCTTCCCGTTTCTATATGCTGTTCCCGTTCTCTATATACTGTTTCCCGTTCTCTATATACCTTCTCTATACCGTTCCCGTTCTCTATATGCCGTTCCCGTTCTCCGTTCTCTCTATATGCCGTTCCCGTTCTCTATATGCCGTTCTCTATATATATATGCCGTTCCCGTTCTCTATATGCCGTTCCCTGTCGATATGCTGTTCCCTTCTCTATATACCATTCCCGTCTATATCCGTTCTCTATATACGTTCTCTATATTTCCCGTTCTCTATATGCCGTTCCTCTATATGCGTTCCCGTCTCTATATGCTGTTCCCGTTCTCTATATACTGTTTCCGTTCTCTATATACCATTCTCTATATACCGTTCCCGTTCTCTATATGCCGTTCCCGTTCTCTATATGCCGTTCCCGTTCTATATGCCTTCCCGTTCTCTATATACCGTTCCGTTCCCGTTCTTCTCTATATACCGTTCCCGTTCTCTATATACCGGTTCCCGTTCTCTATATGTGTTTCCCGTTTCTCTATATACTGTTTCCGTTCTCTATATACCATTCTCTTTATACCGTTCCCGTTCTCTATATGCCGTTCCCGTTCTCTATATATGCTGTTCCGTTCTCTATATACTGTTCCGTCTCTATATACCATTCTCTATATGCGTTCCCGTTCTCTATATGCCGTTCCGTTCTCTATATG
The DNA here is from genome assembly GCA_900303285.1 of Rhinella marina. Lineage (NCBI taxonomy): Eukaryota > Metazoa > Chordata > Amphibia > Anura > Bufonidae > Rhinella > Rhinella marina. Next base: position 9,561 of record ONZH01008272.1, read on the forward strand.
CCGTTCCCGTTCTCTATATGCCGTTCCCGTTCTCTATATACCGTTCCCGTTCTCTATATTGCCATTCCCGTTCTCTATATGCTGTTCCCGTTCTCTATATGTGTTCCCTGTTATGCTGTTCCCGTTCTTATATACTGTTTCCGTTCTCTATATTACCATTCTCTATATACCGTTCCCGTTCTCTATATGCCGTTCCCGTTCTCTATATGCCGTTCCCTTCTCTATATGCCGTTCCCTTTCTTCTATATGCCGTTCCCGTTCTCTAATATGCCGTTCCCGTTCTCTATATGCCGTTCCCGTTCTCATATAGTTCCCGTTCCATATCTATATACCGTTCCCGTTCTCTATATACGTTCCCGTTCTCTTTATTACCGTTCCCGTTCTCTATATGCTGTTCCCGTTCTTATTACTGTTTCCGTTCTCTATATACCATTCTCTATATACCGTTCCCGTTCTCTATATGCCGTTCCCGTTCTCTATATGCCTTCCCGTTCTCTATATGCCGTTCCCGTCTCTATATACCGTTCTCCGTTCCTATATACGTTCCCGTTCTCTATATACTGTTTCCGTTCCTATATCCATTCTCTATATTTCCCGTTTATATGCCGTTCCCGTCTCTATATGCCGTTCCGTTCTCTATGCCGTTCCCGTATCTCTTATATGCCGTTCCCGTTCTCTATATGCCGTTCCCGTTCTCTATATACGTTCCCGTTCTCTATGCCTGTTCCCGTTCTCTATATGCTGTTCCGTTCTCACTCTATATACTGTTTCCGTTCTCTACCATTCTCTAATATACCGTTCCCGTTCTCTATATGCCGTTCCCGTTCTCTATATGCCGTTCCTATTCCGTTCCCGTTCTCTATATGCCGTTCCCGTTCTCTATATACCGTTCCCGTCTCTATCTATATACCGTTCCGTTCTCTATATGCTGTTCCCGTTCTCTATATACTGTTTGTTCTCTATATACCATTCTCTATATACCGTTCCCGTTCTCTATATGCCGTTCCCGTTCTCTATATGCCGTTCTTCAATCCGTTCTTCTCATATGCCGTTTCCGTTCTCTATTATGCCGTTCCCGTTCTCTATATGCCGTTCCCGTTCTCTATATGCCGTTCCCGTTCTCTATATGCCGTTCCCGTTCTCTATATGCCGTTCCCGTTCTCTATATGCCGTTTCCCGTTCTCTATATTCGTTCTCTAATATACCGTTCCCTTCCTATATGCTGTTCCCGTTCTCTATATACCCGTTCTCTATATACCATTCTCTATATACCGTTCCCGTTCTTCTATATGCTGTTCCCGTTCTCTAATACCATTCTCTATATACCGTTCCTGTTCTCGATATGCTGTTCTCGTTCTCTATATACCATTCTCTATATACCGTTCCATCCATTCTCTATATACCATTTTCCCGTTCTCTATATACCATTCTCATATACCGTTCCCGTTCTCTATATGCTGTTCCCGTTCTCTATATACCATTCTCTATATACCGTTCCCGTTCTCTATATGCTGTTCCCGTTTCTCTATATACCATTCTCTATATACGTTCCCGTTTTTCTATACCGTTCCCGTTCTCTATATACCGTTCCCGTTCTCTATATACCGTTCCCTTCTTATATGCTGTTTCCCGTTCTCCTTATACCATTCTCTATATATACCGTTCCCGTTCTCTATATGCTGTTCCCGTTCTCTATATGCTGTTCCATTTCTCTATATACCGTTCCGTTCCTTATATACGTTTCCCGTTTCTATATGCTGTTCCCGTTCTCTATATACCATTCTCTATATACCCCCGTTCCCCCGTTCCCGTTCTCTATATGCCGTTCGTTCCGGTATCTCTATATTGCCGTTCCCGTTCTCTATATGCCCGTTGCCAGTTCTCTATATGCCGTTCCGTGCCGTTAATATCGTCCCGTTCTCATAGCTTCTCTATATACCGTTCCCGTTCTCTATATACCGTTCCCGGTTCCCTTATCTCTATATGCCGTTTCCCGTTCTCTATATCCGTTCCGTCTCTATATGCCGTTCCCGTTTCTATATGCGTTCCCGTTCTCTATATGCCGTTCCGTTCTCTATATGCCGTTCCCGTTCTCTATATTCTCTATATGCCGTTCCCGTTCTCTATATGCCGTTCCGTTCTCTATATGCCGTTCCCGTTCTCTTATATGCCGTTCCCGTTCCTTCTATATGCTTTCCCTTCTCTATATACCATTCTCTATATACCGTTCCCGTTCTCTATATATACCGTTTCCCTTCTCTATAGTGCTGTTCCCGTTCTCTATATACCGTTCCCGTTTCCCGTTCCGTTCTCTATATGCCGTTCCCGTTCTCTATATGCCGTTCCCGTTCTCTATATGCCGTTCCCGTTCTCTATATGCCGTTCCCGTTCTCTATATGCCGTTCCCGTTCTCTATATGCCGTTCCCGTTCTCTATATGCCGTTCCCGTTCTCTATATGCCGTTCCCGTTCTCTATATACTGTTTCCGTTCTCTATATACCATTCTCTATATGCCGTTCCGTTCTCTATAGCCGTTCCCGTCTCTATATGCCGTTTCCCGTTCTCTATATGCCGTTCTTTTCTCATATATGCCGTTCCCGTTCTCTATATGCCGTTCCCGTTCTCTATATTGCTGCCGTTCTCTATATACCATTCTCTATATGCCGTTCCCGTTCTCTATATGCCGCTCCCGTTCTCTATATGCCGTTCCTGTTCTCTATATGCCGCCGTTCTCCCGTTCTCTATATGCCGTCCGTTCTCTATATGCCGTTCCCGTTCTCTATATACCATTCTCTATATACTGTTCCCGTTCTCTATATACCGTTCCCGTTCTCTATATGCCGTTCCCGTTCTCTATATGCCGTTCCCGTTCTCTATATGCCGTTCCCGTTCTCTATATGCCGCTCCCGTTCTCTATATGCCGCTCCCGTTCTCTATATACCGTTTCCGTTCTCTATATACCATTCTCTATATGCCGTTCCCGTTCTCTGTATGCCGTTCCCGTTCTCTATATACTGTTATTCTCACATGTTTCTCGCCATCCCTGTGCCTGTTCTTACGGTTTTCCTGCCGCCATCTTGATGTATTTCAGGGTTCACACGTCTGGAGTTACTTTGAAGGACAGTTGGTGGCGGGTTACCCTCGTCTCATTAGTCAGGCGTTTCCTGGGGTTCCAGATAACCTGGATGCTGCGGTGGAGTGTCACCGGGGCGAGTGCAGGACCGACAGCATCCTGTTTTTTAAAGGTGAGACTCTGCAATGTAATTCTAGATGGAAGGGCGAGTAATACCTGGAGACACAGCGGGCCGCCAGTAATACCTGGAGACATGGCGGGCCGCCGGTAACGCCTGGAGACACAGCGGGCCGCCAGTAATACCTGGAGACACGGCGGCCGCCGGTAACGCCTGGAGACCGGCGGGCCGCCCGGGTAACGCCTGAGACACGGCCCGCCGGTAACGCCTGGAACACGGCAGGGTCTAACGCCTGGAGACACGGCGGGCGCCTGCACGGCGGAGCCGCGGTAACGCCTGGAGATACGGCGGGCCGCCGGTAACACCCGCTCACCAGACTCTGGACGACAGAGGAGCATTTCTTAACCCAAAAGGCCTGAGCAGGTACTCACAAGGACCCTCACAAGGTACTCACAAGGACCCTCACAAGGTACTCACAAGGACCCGCTGAGCTACTAAACGCTGTGTTCACTCATCCCCTTACAGATAAGATTATAAGCCCCCTGAGGTCAAGCTTACTAAGGGTTGTACTAATTGCACAATGCATCCTAAGCGGAGGCCCCCAACTGGACGGTGGTCCCTTCCTGACAAGGTGCTGAGGGAAAATACAAATGAAGAAAATAATGAAAGTAATGAAGGACTAGCAAACCCAGGAATGGATCAGAATCCAGAAGCAAAGTCAAAATCAGGCCAGAGTCCAAACCAGAGCGATACATCAGAACCAAGACAAGATACAAACACAGAGTCAAATACCAGAGGGGTCCGAACCAGTGGAACATAAATGTCAGTCAGGAGCGAGGTCGGGGACAATCCGAAAATCTGAGAACCTGAGATCCAAACAGTTCAGTAAAGAGGCCACAGAACCAATCACAGGAACCTGGATCAGCAGAGAGCATGTGACGCTGGAGCCGCACCTGATTGGTCCAACTCTTTTGCTCCCTGATAGGTCGCGCAGCTCCCATACAAGTCGGGTTTGGTGCCATGGAAACGGCATGATGTCAGCAGCTCTGCCATGGAGTGACTGGACTGACAACTGGAGCGCTGCCAGGGTAGTTTGTAATAAGGGGGTGTGACCTCTGCGACATGACAGACTGAATAGTATAGGACTCCTCGGGACAATAGAGTGTAATAAGGGGGTGTGACCTCTGCGACATGACAGACTGAACAGTATAGGACTTCTAGGGACAGTAGAGTGTAATAAGGGGGTGTGACCTCTGCGACATGACAGACTGAACAGTATAGGACTCCTAGGGACAATACAGTGTAATAAGGGGGTGTCCCCTCTGTGACATGACAGACTGAACAGTATAGGACTCCTAGGGACAATACAGTGTAATAAGGGGGTGTGACCTCTGTGACATGACAGACTGAACAGTATAGGACTTCTAGGGACAATACAGTGTAATAAGGGGGTGTGACCTCTGCGACATGACAGACTGAACAGTATAGGACTCCTAGGGACAATACAGTGTAATAAGGGGGTGTGACCTCTGCGACATGACAGACTGAACAGTATAGGACTTCTGTATTACAGTATAATAAGGGGGTGTCCCCTCTATCCTTTCTTCAGGTGGTCTTGTATACATCTACAGCTCTCAGGAAGAGCCCCCCATAAAGCAGCGTCAATGGGCCGCCCTTGGGAACTGCACGGCCGCTGTCCGGTGGATCGGGAGATATTACTGCTTTAATGGCATCAACTTTACTAGATTTGATCCAGTGACCGGGCAGGTTCTGTCACCGCGACCACTGGACACCAGAGATTACTTTGTGCGGTGTCCTGGAAGAGGTGAGTTCCAGGATGGAGGAACATCTGCATCTAGTACTGAGCAGAGAGACCACATGGTGTTAGATCTA
>ONZH01008273.1:0-42174 GCA_900303285.1 Rhinella marina
AAACAATTTTTAAGAGGTCTCACCTCTTTGGCCTCCACATAATTTTTAAGAGGTCTCACCTCTTGGGCCTACAAACAATTTTTCTCATGGCTCACCTCTTGGGCCTACAAACATTTTTAAGAGGTCTCACCTCTTTGGCCTCCACATAAATTTTTAAGAGGTCTCACGTCTTTGGCCTCCACATAATTTTTAAGAGGTCTCACCTCTTGGGCCTCCACATAATTTTTAAGAGGTCTCACCTCTTGGGCCTCCACATAATTTTTTAAGAGGTCTCACCTCTTGGGCCAACAAACAATTTTTCTCATGGCTCACCTCTTGGGCCTACAAACAATTTTTAAGAGGTCTCACCTCTTTGGCCTCCACATAATTTTTAAGAGGTCTCACCTCTTTGGCTCCACATAATTTTTAAGAGGTCTCACCTCTTGGGCCTACAAACAATTTTTCTCATGCCTCACCTCTGGGCCTGCAAACAATTTTTAAGAGGTCTCACCTCTTGGGCCTACAAAATTTTTTTTTATGGCTCACCTCTTGGGCCTTAATACAATTGTTAAGAGGTCTCACCTCTTGGGCCTACAAACAATTTTTAAGAGGTCTCACCTCTTCGGCCTACAAACAATTTTTATTATGGCTCACCTCTTGGGCCTTAATACAATTTTTAAGAGGTCTCACCTCTTTGGCCTCCACTTAATTTTTTCGAGGGCTCACCTCTTGGGCCTCCACATAATTTTTTCGAGGGCTCACCTCTTGGGCCTCCATATAATTTTTTTGAGGGCTCACCTCAAGCTAACTTTGCGCACTCATTAAAATATTTTCACAACAAGGACCTAAGAGCCCTCGATGGGAGAGCTTTGTGTGGGGGCCCTGTTATAGGGAAGAGATGCGGCTCTGCGGGCTCTAGCCTGCCTTCTCCATGAGCCTCTGGCCAGCCCACGGCCTCTTCCTGCCTTTTGCGGTCCTACGCATCCCTCAACATCCCCACTGCTTTACCTGCTAGACATGACACTGGGCCAGGTCGGGGTCACTGACTTCATCATACTCAACCACCTCCTCTTACACTGCCTCACTTTGCTCCAACAGCCTCCCTTGCTGGCAACTGTGTCTCATCATCGTCCCTAATCATTTTACACTTTAGTGCCCGTTCCACACCACCATCAGCTAGAGATGGAGCTTGCTCCAGTGTTTGGGCATCAGAACAAACAAAATCCTCAGATAGCTCCTGCGATTCTTGCATGGTTGGGAACACTGGGTTGATAACATTGGGCAGGGTGGGAGGAAGGAGGGTCAGAGTGAGGTCCCTGCAGTTTCTGCAGGCTATCGACGAGACTGGACTTTGTGGACTTGACTGGGTGGTGGACAGATTTAAAAGGAGAATCTAGAAGGAGAAGGAGGGGTTTGCCGAGCTGTCTGTAAGGGTTGCGGAAATCCAGACAGAACCAAGGCCCAAAACTGGGTGGGGGTAGCAGGTTTGCCCGTCCCCGCCTCCACAACATTCACCCAGTGTGCCGTCAGGGAGATGTAGCATCCCCAGCCTCAAACCAAAGTGTTGGTGGTCAAATGGCCTTTTGCAGTAACCGTGTTACTCGGGCGTGGATGATGTTTTGGGACATGTGCCTGGGCAAGGCAGGGATGGCACAGAGGGAAAAATAGTGATGGCTTGATTGCTTTCCCCCTTGCCTATGCCATCTGTGGTTGTCATAGGCAACGTGATTTTAAGGGGTGCAGAATTTTATCTTCTTTTTTGTCTAGTTTGGCTTGGGGTCCATGGCAATGTAGAGGAAAGAAGGTTTCCTTGTATGGTCTCACTTTACAGAGAGGTTACATTGTCTTTGGAGTGTATTGTTGAGAGGCTGTGATAGTGGCGTAATAGTGCGACTTGGGCGCGTTATATGCACCCAGACATGCTTCCCCTGCTGTCCCAGTTGCATTCCAGCAGTGTTGGCATCCTTTTATGAGGTTTCAGGGTGGACTTGGTGACCTCCAAGTGGTCGAATTGAGATTTCCAAGTGGCGAGCATTTTTTTCCCATAGACTTTAATGGGATTCGATATTCGGTCGAATAGTCGAATTTCGCGGTCTATTCGAATCGAATTTCGAACTTTCGAATATTTTACTACTCGCCCACCACCATACACTGTATATACTGATGTGTGACCCCCCACCACTGCATACAGAGATCTGTGAACTCCTGTACAGTGACCCCCTTTATACTGTATATACAGATGTGTGACCCCCTGTACATTGTATATAGTGTTGTGTGACCCCCTGTACTTTATATATATAGTGACTTGTGACACCCCTGTATGTTATATATAGCTATTTGACTACACTCATTTTCTCTTTTTTCCCAGATGAAGGGTAGTCATATATTTATAGATGATTGATGGGCTGTCAGCTGGGAGCAGGTCGTATGATGATAGACAGGAGGCTCCTCTGTATGTCAGCAGATCGATTTGTGCAGTCCGTTCACCTAAACAGAAATCTATGATAGCTCAGAGCTGCCATAGATTTCTGGCTTCATTTGAGTCAGAAAACTGGTGAAAATGAACATAAATTTGTTGGGGTGACTGGTCACCCTGGTCATGCCCTGTCTCTGCCATTGTCACGCCCTTTAAAAAAAAAAAAAAAAAGTGCAGTTAAAAATTTGCAAACACATAGAGGGAGATTTATTAAAACTGCTGGTAAAGGAAAACTGGCTTAGTTGCCCATAGCAACCAATCAGATTCCACCTCTCATTTTCCAAAGGAGCTTTGAAAAATCAAAGGTGGAATCTGAAACCAAGCCAGTTATCCTTTACACCAGTTTTGATAAATTTGTCCCATAGTTTGCAACTTTTTAACGCCACTTTTTAGGAACAAGGGAAATGATAACTCCCCCCCCATTCTGTTTTTGGCTTACATCCAGTGGCACAACTACAAATGACTAGGCCCCACAGCAAATTTATGAAAAGGGTAACCCTCCCCCCCCCCTTTACTGTTGGGACTGGGGAATTCTTTCTATTGCTATGTCTGTACAACAGTTATTCACTGATAACTGGGTTATTGATATTATCTAAGGGGCTCTTGTCTCTATGGGAACACAGGTGGGTGGGGAGGTCATGTGACTGCTCCTCTAGACATGCTTGCTGCAGTGCATGCTGGGATTGTTACTTTCACTTTGCAGCTGCTCCTCCCACACAGCCTGCTCCTCCAGGGTAGTGTGGCATGGTGAACAGGTTAGATAAATGACGTACAGCCAGTACATGTCACCTGAGAAATACTTCATAGTGTTGGCTATTGTCTGGGGGAACTTTGGATTTTTGATACTTAGGGTGGCCAACCCCTTTAACTGCCCAAATGCATAAAAGCGTGCAGCGATTCTAAGAGCAACGCTTGTTATGTGCGTGTCACACTGGCTCACACTATTCTTTCACTACCACAGTAGACTCCCTATGTTTTACTGCAAGGCACAGTGTTCTACACCACTATCCAGGCTCTGTGCAGCCCGGAAGTGGCCGTTTTTATATCACAAATTTATTCAGCTCGAAGCAAATCTTTTCGGAAAATTTGACAATCCAGACGAATCGAATTTTTGAAAAATTTGCTCATCTCTAGTTACCATGTTACTATGTTAGTGTTTTTCAGTGAGAGTTATTTAAAGAAGTTGTCCCCAGGACTATGAAGCCAGGGCTGTATTTTTGAGGAGAGATAGAGTGTGTAGAAATGTTTTCCAGCACCAAGTATGACTTTAAAATAAAATAAAAAAATATTAATAATGTATCATTCATTTATTAAATGCCTTGTAGTAGTGCTTGTAGTATGCTGTATTTACTTTTATAGAATTTAGGAGCTTTTAGACATTTGAATCATAGACATTTTTCTTATTTCTAAAGATTTTGAAAAGGGGCACATCAATAATTGAACAGAATTCGTTAGTAACTCTTGGATGTAATCAATTTAGACCCAGAGCCTTGTTCGTGTTACATCATTCAGCTTAGTTTTGACCATATGTACATTTATCCAATGTAAGATTCAGTATTACTTGATGTATCAGCAGCCTTAGCACCAACTAAATTAAGTCCTTTTTCTTTTGTATATATAGAGCTTTTAGAAGCTTTGCGTTTTCCTTATCATCAGTGACGATCTAATTATTATTATTATTATTAATAATAATAATAATAATAATTTATTTAATTATTGTTTGGAATTTGTTTTGTTCTATGGCCACCTATTGCCAAACTGTTTGAGGGTTTTCTAAGAGATGCTATCTTGGAGTACCTCAATGAAAATAAGCAAATTACTCCATATCAGCATGGCTTCATGAGGGATCGGTCATGTCAAACCAACTTAATCAGTTTCTATGAGGAGGTAAGTTCTAGACTGGACCGCGGGGAATCAATGGATGTCGTATATCTGGACTTCTCCAAAGCATTTGACACTGTACCACATAAAAGGTTAGTATATAAAATGAGAATGCTTGGCCTGGGAGAAAATGTCTGTATGTGGGTAAGTAACTGGCTCAGTGATAGAAAACAGAGGGTGGTTATTAATGGTACTCAGATTGGCTCACTGTCACTAGTGGGGTACCACAGGGGTCAGTATTGGGCCCTATTCTCTTAATTATATTTATTAATGATATTGTAGAAGGCTTGCACAGTAAAATATCAATTTTTGCAGATTACACTAAACTGTGTAAAGTAATTAACACAGAAGAGGACAGTACACTGCTGCAGATGGATCTGGATAGACTGGAGGCTTGGACAGAGAAGTGGCAGATGAGGTTTAACACTAACAAATGTAAGGTTATGCATATGGGAAGGAATAATGCAAGTCACCAGTACATACTAAATGGTAAAATATTGGGTAACACTGACATGGAAAAGGACCTAGGAATTTTAGTGAACAGCAAACTAAGCTGCAGAAACCAGTGTCAGACAGCTGCTGCAAAGGCCAATAAGATAATGGGTTGCATCAAAAGAGGCATAGATGCCCATGATAAGAACATAGTCCTGCCACTCTACAAATCACTAGTCAGACCACACATGGAGTACTGTGTACAGTTCTGGGCTCCTGTGAACAAGGCAGACATAGCAGAGCTGGAGAGGGTTCAGAGGAGGGCAACTAAAGTAATAATTGTAATGAGTGGACTACAATACCCAGAAAGATTATCAAAATTAGGGTTATTTACTTTAGAAAAAAAACTACTGAGGGGAGATCTAATAACTATGTATAAATATATCAGGGGTCAGTACAGAGATCTCTCCCATGATCTATTTATCCCCAGGACTGTTACTGTGACGAGGGGACATCCTCTGTGCCTGGAGGAAAGAAGGTTTGTACACAAACATAGAAGAGGATTCTTTACGGTAAGAGCAGTGAGACTATGGAACTCTCTGCCTGAGGAGGTGGTGATGGTAAGTTCACTAAAAGAGTTCAAGAGAGGCCTGGATGTATTTTTGGAGAGTAATAATATTAAAGGTTATAGCTACTAGAGATGGGTCGTTGATCCAGGGAGTTATTCTGATTGCCTGATTGGAGTCGGGAAGGAATTTTTTTCCCCTAAAGTGGGGAAAATTGGCTTCTACCTCACAGGGGTTTTTTGCCTTCCTCTGGATCAACTTATAGGAAAACAGGCCGAACTGGATGGACAGATGTCTTTTTTCGGCCTTATAAACTATGTTACTATGTTACTAGACATAAAGGTCTCCCATTTATCCTGTGTATTGTTGTCTATGTGCTCCCAGTCTATGACTTGAAAAACAGTCCTCAAAATGGGGAAATTATCATTTTTAATACAGGCATTTTTTTCTTTGCGTCTTTTCACTTCTTATTTCAGTTCAACTGAAAATTTTCACTTGAGAACTGATCAGTTTAACTGATACATAGGTGTCTATAGGAAAAAAAATGCCAAAAGTGCATCAGTTTTTTCTGTTATAAATTCATGCTTTTCCATCTAGTAAAAAACAACAACAACAAAAAATGAATACAGTGCTTTCAGTTGCAATGAGACAAAAAAAATCTATTTGAGTTAAAGGAGGATCAAGTAAACTAATTACAGACAACAGCATCTTTTTTCTCATCAGTGTAAGGCCTCATGCACACGACCGTATGAAAAAACAGGTCCGCAAAAATATGGATGACGTCTGTGCATTCCGTATTTTGCGCAACAGGACTGCTGGCCCCTAATAGAACAGTACTATCCTTGTCCGTAATACAGACAATAATAGGACATGTTCAATTATTTTGTGGAACGGAAATACGACATACGGATATGGAATACACACGGAGTACCTTTCTTTTTTTTGCGGACCCATTGAAATGAATGGTTCCGCATACTGTCCGCAAAAAAAAAAAAAAAACGGAACGGACACGGAAAGAAAATACGTTTGTGGGCATGAGCCCTAAGTCATCAGTTTAAAAGAAACAAATGAGAAACATGACTGTCCACCCCATTGAAACACTCCTTATCCAAAAATTCAACCAATCACAAGTTACTTGCCTTGTTTCCAAGTGACAATAGTAAAACTGTATACATTTTTTTTCCAGAAGAAATAAGTTGCCTAACTTTTAGGAAATTATCCAGTTTCTCTAAAAAATGAAACAAAAAAAAATATATATATATTTTTTTAATCTGAAAGAAGCTGCAGGGATTACGACGGCCCCATTCTCTTGTAATCGGTAAGGGTCCCACTGATCTAATCCTCTATCCTGTGGATAGAGGATAACTTGTAACAACTGGAATATCCTTTTAATATCTTGGAAAATTTCTCAGATTATCACCAGTGTACCAGCCTGCGCAGCTGCTCTATTTGGTTATAGAATTGACCTTCTATCTCCTCTATGATGTTAGGAGGTCTATAAAGTGCACTAACTATTATGCTTTTTCAGCATTTAATTCCACCAATAAGGTTTCCACATCCTCACAGTCCACAACTGCCTCTTTCAAGCTCACTTTCATATCACTCCTAACACAGACTCACTCCCCCTCATTTCCCATTTGTCCTGTCTTTCCTAAAGAGTTTAAGCTCCTGGAGATTAACAGCCCAATCATGTAAATAGTCTATCAATATCTCAGTCTCACCAACTACATCAATGTGTTGTTTCAATACAATGTACTCAAGCTCCCCATTTTGCTTATTAGGCTTCTGGCACTTGTGAATTTATGGTTCAAGTTAATATTTAATTTTCCACATTTAGTTTCTGGAATGTAAATTCTTGAAAATGTGTGAACATATTGGTCTTCAATTAAATACTAAAATGTGAATCTCCTTATTTACTGCCCTAATATACCCCCACAATTGCCACCTGTGTATTCTAACACCTCTCCAATCTATGTAATATGTTTTTCTCTACATGAACCCCCCTCTCTTCATTCCTAGTTTAAATACTCTACCACTACTGCTAGAATTCTTTCCCCCAGCACAACAGACTCCTTCAGTTCAGGTGGCAATTATCTGAGGCATACAGTTTGCATCCCTATGAAAAGTGCTCTAGCTATCCAACCCCTTCTGACCTACATCAATAATTAAGCCATGCATTTAGCTTCCTGAGCACCCTCTGTCTTTGCTATGCTGTGCATGGCACAGGCAGTATTTAAACAAATAGCCCATTGGAGGCCATTCCCTTAGGCCCCTTTCACACGAGCGGGAGACTCGCATGTCTCCCGCAACGCATCTACAGGGCTGGACTCCGCACGGACAGGGATCGCATATAATGCTATGCGATCCCTGTCAGTGCGGAGTCCAGCCCTGTAGATCCGTTGCGGGAGACATGCGAGTCTCCCGCTCGTGTGAAAGGGGCCTTAAACTTGGAACAAACTGTTGTAAAGTAGAACTGGCTTAGTTGCCCATAGCAACCAGTCAGATTCCACCTCTCATTTTTCAAAAGAGCTGTCCAAAATGAAATGTGAAAACTGATTGGTTGCTATGGGCAAATAAACCAGTTCTACTTTACTCCATTTTGATAAATGACCCCCATATTCTTAAAACATTATTCTTAACCACTTCAGATCTGGGCCATTTACCCACTTCCTGGCCAGGCCTAATTTTGCAAATCTGACATGTGTCACTTCATGTGGTAATAACTTTGGAACGTTTTTACTTATCCAAGCGATTCTGAGATTGTTTTCTCGTGATACATTGTACTTCAAGTTAATGGTAAATTTGAGTCGATAAGTTTTAATTTTATTTATAAAAAAATCCAAAAGTTAACGAAAATTTGAAATAATTCACTGTTTTCTAAATTTGAATATCTCTGCTTTTATAACAGATAGTGATACCCCATAAAATACTTTTTAATTTACATTCCTCATGTCTACTTTACATTGGCATCATTTTGGTAGTGTCATTTTATTTTTTAGGACAGTAAAAGGTTTAGAATTGTAGACGCATTTTTTGCAAATTTGCAAAATCAACTTTTTTAAGGACCAGTTCAGTTCTGAAGTCACTTTGTGGGCTTACATAATAGAAACCAATTAATTACCCCATTTTAGAAACTACACCTCTCAAACTATTCAAAACTGGTTTTAGAAATGTTGTTAACCCTTTAAGTATTCCACAGGAAGTACAGCAAAATAGATGTGAAATTTCAAAATTTCACTTTTTTTTGCAGATTTTCCATTTTAATCATTTTTTTCCCTGTAACACATCAAGGGTTAACAACAAAACAAAACTCAATGTTTATTACCCCGATTCTGCAGTTTGCAGAAACACCCCACATGTGGTCGTAAACTGTTATTTGGGGATACGCCAGGGCTCAGAAGGGGAGGAGCAGCATTTGCATTTTCTAACATGGAATTTTCTGTCATGGTTTTTAGGAGCGATAACTTTTTAATTTTTTGTGGACTGAGCTGCATGAGGGCTTATTTTTTGAGGGACAAGCTGTGATTTTTATTGGCACCATTTTGGGGTACATCCGGCTTTCTGATCACTTTTTAATCTAATTTTTGGGAGGTTAACAAAAAAAAAAAAGCAGTTTAAGGATATTTTTCTATATTTTTTTTACACCGTTCACTTGATGGGGTAGATCATGTGATATTTTTGTAGAGCCAGTTGTTACGGAAGCATGGATACCAAATATGTATATGTTTTATTCATTTTTTTTTAACGTTTTACACAATAAGAGCATTTTTAGAAAAAAATCATGTTTTTGTGTTGCGTGTTAAAAGCCATTTTTTTTCCATTTTTCTGGCTATGATCTTGTGTGGGGGCTCATTTTTTGTGGCATGAGGTGACATTTTTATTGCTACCATTTTGGGATGCATACAACTTTTTGATTGTTTGATATTATGTTTTTTGGTAGGTGAGGCGACAAAAACAAGCTGTTTTGGCATAATTTTTAATAGATTTTTTTTCCGCATTTCACTTGATGGGGTAGAACATGTGATATTTTTATAGAGCCGGTCGTTGCGGACGCGGTGATACCAAATATGTCTATTTTATTTATTTATTTTTATTTGTAACATTTTTTTAATGACTTATTTGGGGGAAAATATTTTTTTTATATGTGATTTTTTTTTTAATAATACTCTTTATTATTATTATTTTTTTTTTTTAATTTTTTATTTTACACTTTGTGTCCCCCATAAGGTCATACAAGATCTCAGGGGGATATTTAACTTCACTTATTTATTTATTTTTTTTACACTTGATTTCTTGATTTCTCCTGTAACTGGGGCTGACATAGTAGCCCCAGTTACAGGGAAAATACATCCCCGGAGAGGCTGTACAGCATAATACTATGCTGTACAGCCTCAGTGCAGGGCTGATTGGGTCTATGAGAGACCCGGCAGCTCCTGCACTCTCCTGGCCCTAGCGATCACGTGACCGCTGGGCCGGAACAGGAAGCGCAATAGCGCTTCCTGATCTGTATACACAGCGCTGGGAATGGTCCCTGCCTTCTCTTTGGGGTACCCTGCTGTCACCGACAGCAGGTACCCCACTGTGCAGCTGCACGATTAGCGTGCAGCTGCTATCTCTGAATGGACGTTTAGAAACGTCCACAAGACACTTAAATGACTTCTCTGAGAATAACGATTTTTAATCTAAAACCCACAGCTTGCCCTCATAAATAGAAGATTCATACTTACTTGCTCCATGCCTGGCTCCCACATGCTCATGTTCCAATCTCCAGATTGTTTACATCTGGAGGTGCATGGGCATGGTCACATGCTCTGCTGCAGCCAATAAATGGCTTGAGCACTGATGTTCTGCTTGTGTCCACGGCACTGCTGAAGCCCATTATTGGCTGCAGCGGAGCATGTGACCACGCATATGCAACGCCAGATTTACATAGCCCGGTGACAAGAACATGAAAATGCAGGAGCCAGTTCAGAAGACCAGAGTGGTGCAAAGCAGGTAAGTATGAATTTTCTATTTACGGAGGCAGGCTGCAGACATTTTATTTAAACAAAAATTCTTTATTTGAGGAGAACCCTTGAGGTGTTGATTTTTCTTTTTTTTTATCTGAAAATACCATTGGTCTTAAACTACACCTGCACATACAGTGCATTTGATCTATGAGAAATGTAGAACTGCATGCCAGATATGTGTTTTAAACAAATCACTGTGTAATTGGTGAAGGAACATACTCAGGGTGCAAACAGCTTTCAATGAGTTATGTGGAGAGAGAAGTCAGAGTTTAACACTTACAGGTACTTTATTTCATGATTTGGATGTTTCCATTCTCTGATAAAGTAGAACATTTCCTACTCCTTATTTATGATTATGATACTACAGATCATAATCAGATTATGATACTACAGAAGGGAATAATATGTTTCCATTTTCATGCAATAAATACCAGTAGATGACTCATATTGTACTGCTTGCATTAGAGATTGTGTGGGAATCTTCAATTTGCTTGCCATTAGGGAAACACTATCTGATAATGTTTCCCTTTCTCTTCATTTTTTCATGCTCAAGTCATTTTTGCTTCTTTTACCATTCAATATATATTGATTCAGCTACACTGACGTTCCCATTGTCTACAAAAGTTTTGAACATGATACTTAGTAATTGCTTTATTAATATTAAATATACTCTATTTCTAATACCCATTTGGAATAGAAGCAAATTACCTAATGCATTTGCATTAAGAAAGCAATGTGGGTAACCTTGTCCTGAGCACTAGATGCTGTGGCAGACACATTCATTTCTATATATTGACTAACATTGCAGGGATAACGAGCAAATAGTGGAGGCGCTGAATATGGAAAAAGGTGCACAGAAGTGAAATTATTCTTTTCAGTGCAATTGAAAATGTATGTTGTTTGCTCTGCTATTTTTTTTATTTTTTCTTTTAGGAACTAACTTTACTAAAAACTATGGAAAATGCAAGTTACATTTTTCTGCCATACTTTTTATTAAGAAATGATTTACCAGGTTTTTGCCCAAAGGTAAACTCTAGAACTTTAGTATAGTCAGCAATCCTTGTACTATATGACCACACATGTATGTACAGTACATAAAATTTTCAGTGCGAAAAAGCTGTAACAGTAAATCTATTTCATACGTAGCTTTGTAAGTACAAAAATGCTGCTTTTATCAACTGCTCAACTATAGTCTAGTGGTGAACCTACTGCCTACACTATTAAAGGCCTGGGGTTCAATTCCAGTAACAATGCGAAACAATTTTTTAATAAAAGTTCTGGAAGAAAATTTTACTTTAATTTGCCGTCATTTCTCATTACAGTTAAGGTTACATTTTTCTGGAAAGTTAATGTTACTAAAAAAATTACTGGAGCCAAAATCCATGGCAATAAATGCATTTTTGTAACATACTTTCTATTACATAGCACAAAATAGTATTTGGTATCCCTGTAATCATAATAATTTGTACAATATATTATTTATAATGATCAGTAGTCCATGTAATGATAGTAATGAAAATCTTACTGTATGTGTGTGGCAAAATGGCCTGTCCGAAGTGGAATTTGATTCAAATTTCAGGAAAAAATTGATTTGCCGCAAAACTGAATTAACAAATCAATTTTCCCTGAAATGGAAAAAAAAAATACGCACTCACCTCAACCATTTGCACGGAAAGAGTTTGCCACGGCCATCTAGATTCAAGATAACAGTGCAAAATCTTGAAGATGGCAGTGGCAGTCTCTACACAATCAAATGGGTAAGGTGAGGTTTGTTTAACCAGATTAACCCCTGAAAGCCCTCAATGTGAATCTCAGATGCCATAAATAAATGACGATGTATATGATTAGTGTATACATTATGTTTTGGGTAGTGCATTCAGATATGTGGATAGTAATGTCATTACCATTATTCACTTTTGGGACATACATAATAGGTAGAGATGAGCGAGTAGTGAAATATTCGAAAGTTCGAAATTCGATTTGAATAGACCGCGATATTCGACTATTCGACCGAATATCGAATCCCATTAAAGTCTATGGGAAAAAAATGCTCGCCACTTGGAAATCTGAATTCGACCACTTGGAGGTCACCAAGTCCACCCTGAAACCTCAGAAAAGGATGCCAACACTGCTGGAATGCAACTGGGACAGCAGGGGAAGCATGTCTGGGTGCATATAACGCGCCCAAGTCGCACTATTACGCCACTATCACAGCCTCTCAACAATACACTCCAAAGACAATATAACCTCTCTGTAAAGTGAGACCATACAAGGAAACCTTCTTTCCTCTACATTGCCATGGACCCCAAGCCAAACTAGACAAAAAAGAAGATAAAATTCTGCACCCCTTAAAAACACGTTGCCTATGACAACCACAGATGGCATAGGCAAGGGGGAAAGCAATCAAGCCATCACTATTTTTCCCTCTGTGCCATCCCTGCCTTGCCCAGGCACATGTCCCAAAACATCATCCACGCCCGAGTAACACGGTTACTGCAAAAGGCCATTTGACCACCAACACTTTGGTTTGAGGCCGGGGATGCTACATCTCCCTGACAGCACACTGGGTGAATGTTGTGGAGGCGGGGACGGGCAAACCTGCTACCCCCACCCAAGTTTTGGGCCTTGGTTCTGTCTGGATTTCCGCAACCCTTACAGACAGCTCAGCAAACCCCTCCTTCTCCTTCTAGATTTGTTAAATCTGTCCACCACCCAGTCAAGTCCACAAAGTCCAGTCTCGTCGATAGCCTGCAGAAACTGCAGGGACCTCACTCTGACCCTCCTTCCTACCACCTTGCCCAATGTTATCAACCCAGTGTTCCCACCCATGCAAGAATCGCAGGAGCTATCTGAGGATTTTGTTTGTTCTGATGCCCAAACACTGGAGCAAGCTCCATCTCTAGCTGATGGTGGTGTGGAACGGGCACTAAAGTGTAAAATGATTAGGGACGATGATGAGACACAGTTGCCAGCAAGAGAGGCTGCTGGAGCAAAGTGAGGCAGTGTAAGAGGAAGTGGTTGAGTATGACGAAGTCAGTGACCCCGACCTGGCCCAGTGTCATGTCTAGCAGGTAAAGCAGTGGGGATGTTGAGGGATGCGTAGGACCGCAAAAGGCAGGAAGAGGCCGTGGGCTGGCCAGAGGCTCATGGAGAAGGCAGGCTAGAGCCCGCAGGGCCGCATCTCTTCCCTATAACAGGCCCCCACACAAAGCTCTCCCATCGAGGGCTCTTAGGTCCTTGTTGTGAAAATATTTTAATGACTGCGCAAAGTTAGCTTGAGGTGAGCCCTCGAAAAAATTATATGGAGGCCCAAGAGGTGATCCCTCGAAAAAATTAAATGGAGGCCAAAGAGGTGAGACCTCTTAAAAATTGTATTAAGGCCCAAGAGGTGAGCCATAATAAAAATTGTTTGTAGGCCCAAGAGGTGAGACCTCTTAAAAATTGCTTGTAGGCCCAAGAGGTGAGCCATGATAAAAATTGCTTGTAGGCCCAAGAGGTGAGCCATGATAAAAATTGCTTGTAGGCCCAAGAGGAGAGCCATGATAAAAATTGCTTGTAGGCCCAAGAGGTGAGCCATGATAAAAATTGCTTGTAGGCCCAAGAGGTGAGCCATGATAAAAATTGCTTGTAGGCCCAAGAGGTGAGCCATGATAAAAATTGCTTGTAGGCCCAAGAGGTGAGCCATGATAAAAATTGCTTGTAGGCCCAAGAGGTGAGCCATGATAAAAATTGCTTGTAGGCCCAAGAGGTGAGCCATGATAAAAATTGCTTGTAGGCCCAAGAGGTGAGCCATAAATATTTTTTTTTTTACGGAGCAATTCTACGGCGGTTAAGGAGGAGGAGGTGGAGGAGGGAATGGCACTTCATACAGATGGCACTTCACTTTTGGCTGCTTTCCACTGTTGGAGAAGCAAAGTCCGGGTCAATCCACTTGCTGTTCATTTTGATTAGCGTCAGCCTGTCGGCACTGTCGGTTGACAGGCGGCTGCGCTTATCGGTTATAATGCCCCCGGCTGCGCTGAACACCCTTTCTGATAGCACGCTGGCGGCAGGGCAGGCAAGCACCTCCAAGGCGTACAGGGACAGTTCCAGCCACGTGTCCAACTTGGAGACCCAGTAAGTGTAGGACGCCAAGGGATCGGGGAGGACAGGGGTACGGTCTGCCAGGTACTCCCGCAACATCCGCCGATACTTGTCCCTCCTGCTGATAGCGGGCCCCGCAGTGATGGAAGTTGCACGAGGGGGTGCCATGAACGTGTCCCACACCTTGGAGAGTGTTCCCCTGGTGGCTGTGGGCCTGATCGATGTTGTGGGACTCTGGGAGACCCTCTCCTCTCTGCCGCCAGCGATGGTGGGTGGGAAAATCTCCATCATGTTCAGCACGAGTTCCCTCTGGTATTCCAGCAATCGATTCGTCCTCTCCTCTACCGGAATAAAAGAGGAGACATTATCTTTATACCGGGGGTCCAGGAGTGCGAAGACCCAGTACAGTTTGTTCTCCACTATCCGAACAACACGTGTGTCCCGGGAAAAGCAGCCCAGCATGAAGTCAGCCATGTGTGCCAGACTCTGAATAGGCATGACGTCACTGCCCCCACCAGAAGGATCACTTGCCATTTCCTCCTCTTCCTCTTCCGCCTCCTCTCCGCCCCATCCGCGCTGAACCAATGGGACGCACACAGCCTGACTGCTACCCTCGCCGCCAGCATCCTCCTCCTCTTCCACAGCCACCTCCACGTCGTCCTCCTCCTCCTCCTGCAACTGCCACCGAGAAGCAGACAAAAGTGTGGTCTGACTGTGTAGCTCCGTTGCGTCTCCTCCTACCCCCATCTCCTCTGCGTGCAATGCGTTCTCCCTTATTGCGATGAGCGATTCTTTAAGGACGCATAGGAGCGGGATGGTTACGCTCACTATAGCGTCCTCGCTGCTGACCTTCTTGGTGGACTCCTCAAAGATACGCAGTACATCGCATATGTCTGCCATCCATGGCCACTCGTGGTTGGCAAACTGAGGGAGCTGAGTTGGAGGCACGCGTGGATTCATAATCTGGTACTCCATCAATGCTCTCTGCTGCTCACACACCCTGGCCAACATGGAATAGGTGGAATTCCAGCGAGTCGGCAGGTCGCACAACAGCCGATGTTCAGGCAAATGGAGGCGTTGCTGGAGTTTTTTTAAGCTAGCAGCAACTACAGTTGACTTCCGAAAATGAGCGCACAAGCGCCGCACTTTCACCAGTAGCTCTGCCAGGTTGGGGTAAGTCTTTAGAAATTTTTGGACTACCAGATTAAATACGTGGGCCAGGCATGGTACGTGATTGAGTTCGTCAAGCTCCAGAGCCGCCACCAGGTTACGGCCGTTATCGCACACGACCATGCCTGGTCCTAGCTGCAGCGGCGACAGCCACATCTCCGTCTGCTGCAATATGGCGTCCCTCACCTCTGGGGCGCTGTGCTTCCTGTCGCCCAAGCTGATGAGCTTAAGCACCGCCTGCTGACGTCTCCCCGCGCCAGTGCTGCAACGCTTCCAGCTAGCGGCTGAGGGCGATGTTAAGGCAGAGGAGGAGGAGGAGGAGGAGGGGGGTTTATCAGAACCCATGCTGGCAATCTTGGGCGGGGGTGGTAGGTAGGCCGTCTCTGTTTGCGACCCCGTCCCCGCTTCCACTACATTCACCCAGTGTGCCGTCAAAGAGATGTATTGTCCCTGGCCGCAAGCGCTTGTCCACAAGTCGGTGGTCAAGTGGACCTTTGCGCTGACTGCATACCTCAGGGCCCGCCTGATGTTACGCGACACGTGCTGGTGCAGGGCGGGGACGGCACTCCGGGAAAAGTAGTGGCGGCTGGGGACGGAATAGCGAGGTGCGGCAGCCGCCATCAGGTCGCGGAAGGCCTGCGTCTCCACAAGCCTAAACGGCAACATCTCCAGGGCCAGCAGTTTGGAGATGTGGCAGTTTAAGGCTTGGGCTTGGGGGTGACTCGAGGCGTACTTCCGCCTGCGGTCGAACGCCTGCGAGATGGACAGTTGTTGGGACGAGGAGTGTGAAGGTGCAGGAGAAGAGGCGGGGGAAGGGGAGGCTGAAGGAGAAAGCCCCAAAGTAGCCGAGGCAGAGGCAGATGTGGAGGTGTCCTGGCTGGAGGTCTGGACCGCAGTGGCAGCACACAACAAAGGGGAAGAGGCAGTGGCAGGAAGACCTTGCGCAGGTTGTATTGCGTTTGCTCTCTCCCACTCAGCCCAGTGCTTGACTTCCAAGTGACGCCGCATGCCTGAGGTGGTCAGATTGCTCTTCTCAGAGCCCCTACTCAGTTTTGAGTGGCAGAGTGTGCAAACTGCGCTCAGTTTGTCATCAGCACAAACATTAAAAAATCTCCACACCACAGAAGTACGAGGCCTCGATGGGGGAGCTTCGCGCGACTGCCCGCTGCCGGGAACAGCTTCGCCCTGCTGGCTGTGGCCTCACTTCTCTGTCTGGACTGTCCTCTGCCTGTGGACATCCCTCTGCCTCTGGACATCCCTCTGCCTCTGGACATCCCTCTGCCTCTTGCTGCCTTTTTCGGTGCTGCGCAGACCACCACCTCTCCACTGCTTTCCCCGCTGGACATCACCCCTGGCCAAGTGGGGTCGGTCATTTCGTCATCCACCACCTCCTCTTCCACTTCCTCACTCTGCTCCTCCTCCTGCCCACTGGATATTCCAACAGCCTCCCTTGATGGCAACTGCATCTCATCATCATCATCACTCATGATAACAGATGCTGGTTCAGGGTCCACATCAGCAGGAGATGGCGAATACTCAAGTGGTTGGGCATCACTACAAACAAATTCCTCTGCTAGCTCCTGGGATTCTTCCGGCACATCTGAAAAAGGACCCGAAAAGAGCTCCTGGGAGGGGTCAATGGTGGGATGACTCTGTTGGCCAGGTGTGGAGGAAGGAGGGTCAGAGTAAGACTGTGTGGATGACTGGCTGGTGGACAACTGTGTGGAAGCGCTATCGGCTATCCATTGCACCACCTGTTCAACCTGCTCAGGCCTCAACAGCGGTGTAACCCGCCCCCTGCTTAACTGTCCCATAAAGGCAGGGATTCTGGATGAGTGGGATCCTGGCTGACCCTCACCAGCACGCATTGTATCCCCACTGGCTTCAACAAGGCCACCAACAGCATTTCCGCGTCCACGTCCGATTCCGCTAGCCCCCCTCCGCATTTTATTTTTTTTTGGTTACAATATTTTGCCTTCACAGCCGTGTACTAACAGTTCAGACGGTGTGTATGAACACTACGTATATACACTTATTTTGCAAGAGAACGCAAAGTACAGGTGCCAATGAAAAGGCTTTTTTTTTTTTCTATATTTCTAGGTACACAGCAGTGTACTAACAGATCAGACGGTGTGTATGAACACTACGTATATACAGTTATTTTGCAAGAGAACGCAAAGTACAGGTGCCAATGAAAAGGCTTTTTTTTTTCTATATTTCTAGGTACACAGCCGTGTACTAACAGATCAGACGGTGTGTATGAACACTACATATATACAATTATTTTGCAAGAGAACGCAAAGTACAGGTGCCAATGAAAAGGCTTTTTTTTTTTCTATATTTCTAGGTACACAGCCGTGTACTAACAGATCAGACGGTGTGTATGAACACTACGTATATACAATTATTTTGCAAGAGAACGCAAAGTACAGGTGCC
Organism: Rhinella marina; assembly: GCA_900303285.1. Classification (NCBI taxonomy): domain Eukaryota; kingdom Metazoa; phylum Chordata; class Amphibia; order Anura; family Bufonidae; genus Rhinella; species Rhinella marina. The sequence continues at coordinate 18,034 of ONZH01008273.1, forward strand.
AATGAAAAGGCTTTTTTTTTTTATATATATTTCTAGGTACACAGCCGTGTACTAACAGATCAGACGGTGTGTATGAAGACTACGTATATACAATTATTTTGCAAGAGAATGCAAAGTACAGGTGCCAATGAAAAGGCTTTTTTTTTTTTTATATTTCTAGGTACACAACCGTGTACTAACAGGTCAGACGGTGGGTATTTACACCTGGTATACAAAAAAGGTATTGCAGGCACACAGAACCCAGAACACTAGAGCCAAATAAACTGTATTTAAAAATAAAAATAAAATTCACAGCCGTATACTGCCAGATCAGATGGTGCATATACACACTAGGTATATAACAGGGTTTTGCAGCCAAAAAGAACGCAGAACAGTAGTGCCAAATATAGTTTTGTATGTAGCAGAGCACCTAATACACCACTAATGCCTCTCTCTGTCCCTACTCCAGAAGCTATCCCTGAATACCGCAACCGTTCTCTGCAGACTGTATCTTGTAGTAAAGCTATCACTGTACTGCACTATAGTAGCCCTGATAAGGGCTTTTAATCACGCTCCTGCCTGTCCAACAGCTAAAACCTATCTGTCCCTTCTCCAGCCTCTGTCCCTGACTAAGTTCACGCAGCATATGCGAACGAGCAGGAAGAGCTGAGTTTTTAATATTCGAGGTCACATGGTTTTTCCAGCCAATCCATGTAGACGCTGTTTTCGCGCTGCCAGCGTGCTCCGCGGGCCTGCATGTTGATTGGTGGAAAAAGAGCGCCAGGGAAGGTGGGAGGGGAAACGAATTCTAAGTGCGCCATCGCCGTTATACTCGATTGAAATCGAGTATGCCGAATAGCGTAGTATTCGATCGAATACCGGCTCGATCGAACACTACTCGCTCATCTCTAATGGTGTGTATTAACACCACGTATATAAAAGAGTTTTGCAGGCACGCAGAACGCACAGTACAGGTGCCAAATAAAAGGACTTTTTTTTTAAATATGTCTGATTACACAGCCGTGTACTAACAGGTCAGACGGTGGGTATTAACAACACGTATATAAAAGAGTTTTGCAGGTACGCAGAACGCACAGTACAGGTGCCAAATAACAGGACTTTTTTTTAAATATGTCTGATTACACAGCCGTGTACTAACAGGTCAGACGGTGGGTATTAACACCACGTATATAAAAGAGTTTTGCAGGCACGCAGAACGCACAGTACAGGTGCCAAATAACAGGACTTTTTTTTAAATATGTCTGATTACACAGCCGTGTACTAACAGGTCAGACGGTGGGTATTAACAGCACGTATATAAAAGAGTTTTGCAGGCACGCAGAACGCACAGTACAGGTGCCAAATAACAGGACTTTTTTTTAAATATGTCTGAGTACACAGCCGTGTACTAACAGGTCAGACGGTGGGTATTTACACCTGGTATACAAAAAGGGTATTGCAGGAACACAGAACACTAGAGCCAAATAAACTGTATTTAAAAAAAAAAATGTACACAGCCGTATACTGCCAGAAGATCAGATGGTGCATATACACACTAGGTATATAACAGGGTTTTGCAGCCAAAAAGAACGCAGAACAGTAGTGCCAAATATAGTTTGGTATGTAGCAGAGCACCTAATACACCACTAATGCCTCTCTCTGTCCCTACTCCAGCAGCTATCCCTGAATACAGCAGCCGTTCTCTGCAGAGTGTATATTGTAGTAAAGCTATCACTGTACTGCACTATAGTAGCCTTGATAAGGGCTTTTAATCACGCGCCTGCCTGTCCAACAGCTAAAACCTATCTCTCCCTTCTCCAGCCTCTGTCCCTGACTAAGTTCACGCAGCATATGCGAACGAGCAGGAAGACCTGAGTTATCAATATTCGAGGTCACGTGGTTTTTCCAGCCAATCCATGTAGACGCCGTTTTTGCGCTGCCAGCGTGCTCCGCGGGCCTGTCATACCCCCCCTGCATGGTGATTGGTGGAAAAAGAGCGCCAGGGAAGGTGGGAGGGGAAACGAATTCTAAGTGCGCCATCGCCGTTATACTCGATCGAAGTCGAGTATGCCGAATAGCGTAGTATTCGATCGAATACCGGCTCGATCGAACACTACTCGCTCATCTCTAATTCTGAACAATAATTTACATTTTCTCTCACTTATTGAAATTTACACTGAAACACATAAACATAAACTCTTTTGTCCTCTTTCTTTTCCTTTGTTTAGAGTAATTCAATTTCCAAGTATTTCACACAGGAAGATTTTTTTTTTTTTACTTTAGTGTTTTCAATTATAAACTAATTATATGTTTGTCCTTAAAAATGTTGACATTGCAAAGCAAGTATGCATACTTACTTTTTCATTCAGGCTCTATTCTCATAGCATTTTTACTTTGCATTGGATGCTAAAGGTGGGGACATCTCCCAAAATTTAAGCCAACAAAATGGCCTGGGAATATCAAATTTTCACTTATGCCATAAAGTTGCCCATTGGGCTCAATGTAAAAAAAAAGGTTACTTCTACTTTATTTATTTATTTTTTTTGCATAGGCATGTAAGATGAATAAGGCCTCTTAATGTAGCTGACATATATTTCACAAACCTTCCTAGTGCGTACACTGAATGTGAAGTGAACATGTAAACATGCAGTAGCCTTATTTGAACAGCACATCTATAGGAGGTATCGATACTTATGTACATTATACTTCATCAAGAGTGAACATTCTTATCAATACTATTTCCTGATAATTGCCTCAGGTAAATATGCCACTGCTCATCCAACAAAAGGACACTCATTTTTCAGGAGATCATCGTTAATGCTATAGAAAATATCATCAGCCATGTCGCCCTGTGTAAACTGAAATTTGATTTTGTATGGGGATCATCACAGTGATCAGTCAATCAGAAAAGTATGGTTTGTTTCTTATTATTGCCTGGCATATCAGTTTATACAAATGGGCTCTATGCCCAATACTAAAAAGGAGCAAAGTTTTCAAAATTTTGATTAAGACGCTTAGACGAATTTAAAAAAAAAATTGATTCGAATCCGCATTGATTTGTGACGAAGTGCGTTAAAAATCAGCTATTTCCTGGCTGCTTGGAATGTGTATCTTGGTGTACATCACTGTACATTGCCAAAACATGCATAGCTAGTCCGCTGTGGTAGTGAAACAGTTATTGTGCATCTGTATGACAAGCAGTTGACATCACTCTTAGAATCAGTTCACTTATTTAGTCAGTTACAGGTCAAAAACTAACCAAATAACTGAAGAGTGAACGCAGCCTTACAGGTCAATGTTAGAGTGAAAGAGCACTCTCCTTCTACACCGTCTGCTAATTCCACATAGATTGCTAAAGAACCAGTTTTATTACACGCTACAAGTAGTGTCCCCTTGGCATAGTGGAGAGGGTGTCAGCAGTAGGTTTGTGTTGATGTCACTGTTTATTTATCCCTCCTTCTGATCCATCACAAGAACAACCCCAAAAAATCAGATCCTGTCAATTAGAATCTGCCTTCATGTGATCAGAATTTAGACAGTAATTGTTCAATATTGCTAAGGCCAAAAAAAGCAGGAGTGGATCCAAAACAGAGATGACATTGGATTGGAATATTTGCATGTCTTCTGTGTTTTGTACCCACTCTTGTTTTTGGCTTCCAAATCACGAGAAAATCCTGATGCAAAATACTAACTGTGTGATAGAAGCCTTATGGATCCTACAAAGACAAGATCCATTGTGTTTTTAATTTTTCAGTTCTTCTGACAGATCAGAAGAAGGGTAAAATAAATGGTGATGTCAACAAGGCTAAACAGGGGCACTAGGGGCCCAGTCACAGAGTGGGGTGGGTGGCAACCCTATGAGGAGTCAGCATAATGGCCCAGTCACAGAGTGGTGAAGGTGGCAACAGTGAGAGGGGTCAAAATAGTGGCCCCTCTCACAGAGTGGCGAGAGTGGCAACCGCATGAGGAGTAAACATAGTGGCCAAGTCACAGAGTAGGAAGGGTGGCAACCGCATGAGGAGTCAACACAATGGCCCAGTCACAGAGTGGTGAGCGTGGCAACAGCATGAGGAGTCAATATAGAGGCCCAGTCACAGAGTGGGAAGGTGGGGGGCAACAGCTGTGGCAGTAACAGCACAAGATAGTGGCGCATGAGGAGAAGAGGGCAGCAGAGACAGCAGGTGTGTGACATCAGAATCGTGGCTGAAGCAAGTAGCCAGAAGAAACAAGCCTTTTTTTTTTTTTTTTTTTTTTTTTTTTTACAATGTTTTGATATGGCACCTAGAATGGTCTAATCAGATGCATCAGGCACTGGCGTGTGAAATTCCGGCTGATCCACTCTTTATACATCTTTACAAAGTTTAGTCTCTCTAAATTTTGTGTTGAAAGATGGGTTCTCTTTGGGGTAACTATGTCCCCTGCTGCACTAAATATCCGCTCTGATGCAACACTACTGGCCAGACAGGAAAGCTGGTATAGGGAAAAATCATCCAGCTGAGGCCACAAATCAAGATTGGCTGCCAAGTAGTATGGGGATCTTGGAAAATAGGTGGGAGGGTTCAGTCAAAGTATACCACCACCTGCTGGTTCAGGTTCTGCTGCTACTGGGTGGCTTCTTCAGTACGGGTGAAGAAAAGTCTCCGGTCTTTTTGGAACAGCCTACCAGATATTTTTATTGGAGACATGAAAGCAGCCTAAGTCATATAAAGTACAGTGCCTTTGCTATTTGAGCAGTACAACGCTCATTCTTTTTGTATTATAGTGGCCATAACACATAAGTAGCCTACAGGCGTTCAGCATACCACTCTATTCACCTTGTGCACTGATAATTCGTTTGAAGCATGCTACATCTGTATTTTGGATGCAGTGAGGAACTGAAATACAAGATATCTTGTTGAATTGTATTTCACCATCCTTTGTGCCACTAAACTATTATTCAGAGCTGCCACCAGGCAGGGAATTACTTGGAGTTCAGGTTGGAGTTCACTGCCTTGAAGACATGCACTCATTGACAACAAAAATAATGCAACAAAATAAAACTTTGTATGTGTGAATGAAATGATGATATAGGTGATTATAATATTTCAGTATAAAGTTACCTTTAATGGGGAACACTGTACAATTGAAAGGAAGCTTTAGTATCCTGTTGACATTGACAACCAAAGCTGTGGCTTTGGTTGACAATGACAGGACACACAATGAACATCATTACACCAAATGTATTTCTACCAAGTGCCTGGAAATGGCCCAGCAGAGACAGGGTTGTATAATGCAGGTGTCACCTGTGTCTGGATGGTTTAGACAATGAAACTGGGAGCTGTTAGTGCTTGTTGGCTGATCAAACAATCATCTCTACTGGTGGTTTGTCTGGATCATCTTGAGCCCTCATGTAACCATTGCTCCCAGCACCGCCTAACCGCTAATTCAGAATGGCCTAGATGGTTGGCAATTCATCAAAATGACATTCCTGCTTCTGTCACTCCAGTTATGTGGCTCGTCTCAAAGTCTGTCAACTGGAAAAAAAAAATGTTTTTAAGTGTATCTGAGAGGCATGTCTAGCAGTTAAAGAACTCCCACCAAGAGGTACACTACCCAAAAATTAGCCCCTGAGAGCATTTATATAGGCCAGAAGGGGAGTGTCTGATCAGACCACAGATGTATTCACTTATACTTATATACAGTATCTGCCTGTGACATAACTGCATGCTGAGTCTTGCAGAAATCAGTCATTTCTATGTGCATTACTTTTTTGGTAATGAGTAGAGATGAGCGAGTAGTGTTCGATCGAGCTGGTATTCGATCGAATACTACGATATTCGGCGTGCTCGATTTCTTTCGAGTATAACGGCGATGGCGCACTTAGAATTCGTTTCCCCTCCCACCTTCCCTGGCGCTCTTTTTCCACCAATCACCATGCAGGGGGGGTATGACAGGCACGCTGAGCACGCTGGCAGCGCGAAAACGGCGTCTACATGCATTGGCTGGAAAAACCATGTGACCTCGAATATTAAAAACTCAGCTCTTCCTGCTCGTTCGCATATGCTGCGTGAACTTAGTCAGGGACAGAGGCTGGAGAAGGGAGAGACAGGTTTTAGCTGTTGGACAGGCAGGAGCGTGATTAAAAGCCCTTATCAGGGCTACTATAGTGCAGTACAGTGATAGCTTTACTACAAGATACACTTTACAGAGAACGGCTGCCGTATTCAGGGATAGCTGCTGGAGTAGGGACAGAGAGAGGCATTAGTGGTGTATTAGGTGCTCTGCTACATACCAAACTATATTTGGCACTACTGCTGTGTACCTTGAAATATACAATATATAGGCCTTTCAATTGGCAACTGTACTGTGCGTTCTCTTGCAAAGTAATTTCTCATACCTGGTGTTCCATACACACCGTCTGATCACTTAGTAACACGGCTGTGTACCTTGAAAATATACAATATATAGGCCTATAATTGGCAACTGTACTGTGCGTTCTCTGCAAAGTAATTTCTCAAACCTGGTGTTCATACACACCCCGTCTGATCACTTAGTACACGGCTGTGTACCTTGAAAATATACAATATATAGGCCTTTATAATTGGCAACTGTAACTGTGCGTTCTCTTGCAAAGTAATTTCTTCATACCTGGTGTTCATACACACCGTCTGATCACTTAGTACACGGCTGTGTACCTTGAAATATACAATATATAGGCCTTTCAATTGGCAACTGTACTGTGCGTTCTCTTGAAAAATAATTTCTCAACCTGGTGTTCATACACACCGTCTGATCACTTAGTACACGGCTGTGTACCTTGAAATATACAATATATAGGGCCTTATAATTGGCAACTGTACTGTGGCGTTCTCTTGCAAAGTAATTTCTCATACCTGGTGTTCATACACACCGTCTGATCAACTTAGTACACGGCTGTGTAACCTTGAAATATACAATATATAGGCCAATTGGCAACTGTACTGTGCGTTCTCTTGCAAAGTAATTTCACGGCTGTGAAGGCAAAATATTGTAACCAAAAAAAAATAAAATGCGGCGGGGGGCTAGCGGAATAGGACGTGGACGAGGACGGGGGCGCGGAAATGCTGTTGGGGGCCTTGTTGAAGCCAGTGGGGATACAATGCGTGCTGGTGAGGGTCAGCCAGGATCCCGCTCATCCAGAATCCCTGCCTTTATGGGACAGTTAAGCAGGGGGCGGGTTACACCGCTGTTGAGGCCTGAGCAGGTTGAACAGGTGGTGCAATGGATAGCCGATAGCGCTTCCACACAGTTGTCCACCAGCCAGTCATCCACACAGTCTCACTCTGACCCTCCTTCCTCCACACCTGGCCAACAGAGTCATCCCACCATTGACCCCTCCCAGGAGCTCTTTTCGGGTCCTTTTTCAGATGTGCCGGAAGAATCCCAGGAGCTAGCAGAGGAATTTGTTTGTAGTGATGCCCAAACACTTGAGTTTTCGCCATCTCCTGCTGATGTGGACCCTGAGCCAGCATCTGTTATCATGAGCGATGATGATGATGAGACGCAGTTGCCATCAAGGGAGGCTGTTGGAATGTCCAGTGGGCAGGAGGAGGAGCAGAGTGAGGAAGTTGAGGTGGTGGATGACGAAATGACCGACCCCACTTGGCCAGGGGTGATGTCCAGCGAGGAAAGTAGTGGAGAGGTGGTGGTCTGCGCAGCACCGAAAAAGGCAGCAAGAGGCAGAGGGATGTCCAGAGGCAGAGGGATGTCCACAGGCAGAGGGATGTCCAGGGGCAGAGGACAGTCCAGACAGAGAAGTGAGGCCACAGCCAGCAGGGCCGAAGCTGTTCCCGGCAGCGGGCAGTCGCGCGAAGCTCCCCCATCGAGGCCTCGTACTTCTGTGGTGTGGAGATTTTTTAATGTTTGTGCTGATGACAAACTGAGCGCGGTTTGCACACTCTGCCACTCAAAACTGAGTAGGGGCTCTGAGAAGAGCAATCTGACCACCTCAGGCATGCGGCGTCACTTGGAAGTCAAGCACTGGGCTGAGTGGGAGAGAGCAAACGCAATACAACCTGCGCCCGGTCTTGCTGCCACTGCCTCTTCCCCTGTGTTGTGTGCTGCCACTGCGGTCCAGACCTCCAGCCAGGACACCTCCACATCTGCCTCTGCCTCGGCTACTTTGGGGCTTTCTCCTTCAGCCTCCCCTTCCCCCGCCTCTTCTCCTGCACCTTCACACTCCTCGTCCCAACAACTGTCCATCTCGCAGGCGTTCGACCGCAGGCGGAAGTACGCCTCGAGTCACCCCCAAGCCCAAGCCTTAAACTGCCACATCTCCAAACTGCTGGCCCTGGAGATGTTGCCGTTTAGGCTTGTGGAGACGCAGGCCTTCCGCGACCTGATGGCGGCTGCCGCACCTCGCTATTCCGTCCCCAGCCGCCACTACTTTTCCCGGAGTGCCGTCCCCGCCCTGCACCAGCACGTGTCGCGTAACATCAGGCGGGCCCTGAGGTATGCAGTCAGCGCAAAGGTCCACTTGACCACCGACTCGTGGACAAGCGCTTGCGGCCAGGGACAATACATCTCTTTGACGGCACACTGGGTGAATGTAGTGGAAGCGGGGACGGGGTCGCAAACAGAGACGGCCTACCTACCACCCCCGCCCAAGATTGCCAGCATGGGTTCTGATAAACCCCCCCTCCTCCTCCTCCTCCTCCTCCTCTGCCTTAACATCGCCCTCAGCCGCTAGCTGGAAGCGTTGCAGCACTGGCGCGGGGAGACGTCAGCAGGCGGTGCTTAAGCTCATCAGCTTGGGCGACAGGAAGCACAGCGCCCCAGAGGTGAGGGACGCCATATTGCAGCAGACGGAGATGTGGCTGTCGCCGCTGCAGCTAGGACCAGGCATGGTCGTGTGCGATAACGGCCGTAACCTGGTGGCGGCTCTGGAGCTTGACGAACTCAATCACGTACCATGCCTGGCCCACGTTTTTAATCTGGTAGTCCAAAAATTTCTAAAGACTTACCCCAACCTGGCAGAGCTACTGGTGAAAGTGCGGCGCTTGTGCGCTCACTTTCGGAAGTCAACTGTAGTTGCTGCTAGCTTAAAAAAACTCCAGCAACGCCTCCATTTGCCTGAACATCGGCTGTTGTGCGACCTGCCGACTCGCTGGAATTCCACCTATTCCATGTTGGCCAGGGTGTGTGAGCAGCAGAGAGCATTGATGGAGTACCAGATTATGAATCCACGCGTGCCTCCAACTCAGCTCCCTCAGTTTGCCAACCACGAGTGGCCATGGATGGCAGACATATGCGATGTACTGCGTATCTTTGAGGAGTCCACCAAGAAGGTCAGCAGCGAGGACGCTATAGTGAGCGTAACCATCCCGCTCCTATGCGTCCTTAAAGAATCGCTCATCGCAATAAGGGAGAACGCATTGCACGCAGAGGAGACGGGGGTAGGAGGAGACGCAACGGAGCTACACAGTCAGACCACACTTTTGTCTGCTTCACGGTGGCAGTTGCAGGAGGAGGAGGAGGACGACGTGGAGGTGGCTGTGGAAGAGGAGGAGGATGCTGGTGGCGAGGGTAGCAGTCAGGCTGTGTGCGTCCCATTGGTTCAGCGCGGATGGGGCGGAGAGGAGGCGGAAGAGGAAGAGGAGGAAATGGCAAGTGATCCTTCTGGAGGGGGCAGTGAGGTCATGCCTATTCAGAGTCTGGCACACATGGCTGACTTCATGCTGGGCTGCTTTTCCCGGGACACACGTGTTGTCCGGATAGTGGAGAACAAACTGTACTGGGTCTTCGCACTCCTGGACCCCCGGTATAAAGATAACGTCTCCTCTTTTATTCCGGTAGAGGAGAGGACAAATCGATTGCTGGAATACCAGAGGGAACTCGTGCAGAACATGATGGAGATTTTCCCACCCACCATCGCTGGCGGCAGAGAGGAGAGGGTCTCCCAGAGTCCCACAACATCTATCAGGCCCACAGCCACCAGGGGAACACTCTCCAAGGTGTGGGACACGTTCATGGCACCCTCCTCGTGCAACTTCCATCACTGCGGGGCCCGCTATCAGCAGGAGGGACAAGTATCGGCGGATGTTGCGGGAGTACCTGGCAGACCGTAACCCTGTCCTCCCCGATCCCTCGGCGTCCTACACTTACTGGGTCTCCAAGTTGGACACGTGGCTGGAACTGTCCCTGTATGCCTTGGAGGTGCTTGCCTGCCCTGCCGCCAGCGTGCTATCAGAAAGGGTGTTCAGCGCAGCCGGGGGCATTATAACCGATAAGCGCAGCCGCCTGTCAACCGACAGTGCCGACAGGCTGACGCTAATCAAAATGAACAGCAAGTGGATTGACCCGGACTTTGCTTCTCCAACAGTGGAAAGCAGCCAAAAGTGAAGTGCCATCTGTATGAAGTGCCATTTCCTCCTCCACCTCCTCCTCCTCCTCCTTAACCGCCGTAGAATTGCTCCGTAAATAAGAAAAATTTATATATTTATGGCTCACCTCTTGGGCCTCCACAAAATTTTTAATACGTCTCACCTCTTGGGCCTCCACATAATTTTTAACAGGTCTCACCTCTTGGGCCTCCACAAAATGTTTAAGAGGTCTCACCTCTTGGGCCTCCACATAATTTTTAACAGGTCTCACCTCTTGGGCCTCCACATAATTTTTAGAGGTCTCACCTCTTGGGCCTCCACAAATGTTTAACAGGTCTCACCTCTTGGGCCTCCACATAATTTTTAAGAGGTCTCACCTCTTGGGCCTCCACAAATGTTTAACAGGTCTCACCTCTTGGGCCTCCACATAATTTTTAAGAGGTCTCACCTCTTGGGCCTCCACAAAATGTTTAACAGGTCTCACCTCTTGGGCCTCCACAAAATGTTTAACAGGTCTCACCTCTGGCATCCACATAATTTTAACAGGTCTCACCTCTTGGGCCTCCACATAATTTTTAACACGTCTCACCTCTTGGGCCTCCACATAATTTTTAACACGTCTCACCTCTTGGGCCTCCACATAATTTTTAACAGGTCTCACCTCTTGGGCCTCCACATAATTTTTAACACGTCTCACCTCTTGGGCCTCCACATAATTTTTAACACGTCTCACCTCTTGGGCCTCCACATAATTTTTAACAGGTCTCACCTCTTGGGCCTCCACAAAATGTTTAACAGGTCTCACCTCTTGGGCCTCCACAAAATGTTTAACAGGTCTCACCTCTTGGGCCTCCACAAATGTTTAACAGGTCTCACCTCTTGGGGCCTCCACATAATTTTTAACAGGTCTCACCTCTTGGGCCTCCACATAATTTTTAACACGTCTCACCTCTTGGGCCTCCACATAATGTTTAATACGTCTCACCTCTTGGGCCTCCACAAAATGTTTAAGAGGTCTCACCTCTTGGGCCTCCACAAAATGTTTTAAGAGGTCTCACCTCTTGGGCCTCCACAAAATTTTAAGAGGTCTCACCTCTTGGGCCTCCACAAAATGTTTAAGAGGTCTCACCTCTTGGGCCTCCACAAATTAAGAGTTCCTTGGGCCCAATTTATCAAGGTCTCACCTCTTGGGCCTCCACAAAATTTTTAACAGGTCTCACCTCTTGGGCCTCCACAAAATTTTATCAAGGTCTCACCTCTTGGGCCTCCACAAATTTTTATCAATGTCTCACCTCTTGGGCCTCCACAAAATTTTTAACAGGTCTCACCTCTTGGGCCTCCACATAATTTTATCAAGGTCTCACCTCTTGGGCCTCCACAAAATTTTATCAAGGTCTCACCTCTTGGGCCTCCACAAAATTTTAAAGAGGTCTCACCTCTTGGGCCTCCACATAATTTTTAAGAGGTCTCACCTCTTGGGCCTCCACAAAATTTTTAAGAGGTCTCACCTCTTGGGCCGCCACATAATTTTTAAGAGGTCTCACCTCTTGGGCCGCCACATAATTTTTAAGAGGTCTCACCTCTTGGGCCTCCACAAAATTTTATCAAGGTCTCACCTCTTGGGCCTCCACAAATTTTTATCAAGGTCTCACCTCTTGGGCCTCCACAAAATTTTTAACAGGTCTCACCTCTTGGGCCTCCACAACATTTTATCAAGGTCTCACCTCTTGGGCCTCCACATAATTTTATCAAGGTCTCACCTCTTGGGCCTCCACAAATTTTTATCAAGGTCTCACCTCTTGGGCCTCCACATAATTTTATCAAGGTCTCACCTCTTGGGCCTCCACAACATTTTATCAAGGTCTCACCTCTTGGGCCTCAACAAAATTTTATCAAGGTCTCACCTCTTGGGCCTCCACAAAATTTTAAAGAGGTCTCACCTCTTGGGCCTCCACAAAATGTTTAAGAGGTCTCACCTCTTGGGCCTCCACAAAATTTTATCAAGGTCTCACCTCTTGGGCCTCCACAAAATTTTATCAAGGTCTCACCTCTTGGGCCTCCACAAAATTTTAACAGGTCTCACCTCTTGGGCCTCCACAAAATTTTATCAAGGTCTCACCTCTTGGGCCTCCACAAATTTTATCAAGGTCTCACCTCTTGGGCCTCCACAAAATTTTATCAAGGTCTCACCTCTTGGTCCTCCACAAAATTTTAAAGAGGTCTCACCTCTTGGGCCTCCACAAAATTTTATCAAGGTCTCACCTCTTGGGCCTCCACAAAATTTTATCAAGGTCTCACCTCTTGGGCCTCCACAAAATTTTTAACAGGTCTCACCTCTTGGGCCTCCACAAAATTTTATCAAGGTCTCACCTCTTGGGCCTCTACAAATTTTATCAAGGTCTCACCTCTTGGGCCTCCACAAAATTTTTAACAGGTCTCACCTCTTGGGCCTCCACATAATTTTATCAAGGTCTCACCTCTTGGGCCTCCACAAAATTTTTAACAGGTCTCACCTCTTGGGCCTCCACAAAATTTTATCAAGGTCTCACCTCTTGGGCCTCCACAAATTTTATCGAGGTCTCACCTCTTGGGCCTCCACAAAATTTTATCAAGGTCTCACCTCTTGGGCCTCCACAAAATTTTCCATGAGCCTCTGGCCAGCCCACGGCCTCTTCCTGCCTTTTGCGGTCCTACGCATCCCTCAACATCCCCACTGCTTTACCTGCTAGACATGACACTGGGCCAGGTCGGGTCACTGACATCTCAAGCGCCAACAATTTGGGCATTTTAAGGCTTCTGCATGTGTTTGAGTTGTTTTTACATTTTAAAGAAGACATGTCTGACCACATCTCACACACACACACACAATGACAATTAGGGGTGGGGTCTATTTGCTTTCCCCTTTGCCTATGCCATCTGTGGTTGTTATAGGCAACGTGATTTTAAGGGGTGCAGAATTTCATCTTCTTTTTTGTCTAGTTTGGCTTGGGGTCCATGGCAATGTAGAGGAAAGAAGGTTTCCTTGTATGGTCTCACTTTACAGAGAGGTTATATTGTCTTTGGAGTGTATTGTTGAGAGGCTGTGATAGTGGCGTAATAGTGCGACTTGGGCGCGTTATATGCACCCAGACATGCTTCCTCTGCTGTCCCAGTTGCATTCCAGCAGTGTTGGCATCCTTTTCTGAGGTTTCAGGGTGGACTTGGTGACCTCCAAGTGGTCGAATTGAGATTTCCAAGTGGCGAGCATTTTTTTCCCATAGACTATAATGGGATTCGATAGTCGGTCGAATAGTCGAATTTCGCGGTCTATTCGAATCGAATTTCGAACTTTCGAATATTTCACTACTCGCTCATCTCTAGTAATGAGTGTATATTATTGCAATTTGCATAATAATGACCGTCTTACTTATCAGTGGAAATTTTTTTACGGTAATGACAAAGGTAGACCACTTGTTTCCATGTTAACAAACGGAACTTGAGACCCAAAATGTTTGTCGTTAGGTGTAGTATTGAAGTATTTTCAATATATAAATTTTATCCTGCTAGTTAAGTTGTTAAACTAATACTGGAATCACACATTTTTATAATATATGATCTCCAAGCCAATTAATTTTTTCTTAAAACTTTTAACCACCTTATTCTGTCTTTTATCTGCTGTACTTATCTGTTCGCTAGCTAATGTCTGAATTTCAATCTTGGATCTGTGTTAAATGTAGCATTGGAAAAATGAATCCATCTGAAGAATCTTTTAATTAAATTTTCCCTGCTGTCATGTACTTCTGACAGCAACATTAGATTTTTGCACGCATTTGGTGGGGAAGGTATATTAAGAAATAATGAGACCGGGAGATAGAGTGACTAAGATTAACTTTATTAAGTAAACAAAACTATAGCTCTACTTTAAAAAAAATGCAACTATCAGCCATAACATTAAAACAAATATTGTGTTGGTTCCCTTCATTCCATCAAAACAGCTCTGCCTTGTTGAGGCATTGATTCCACAACACCTCCGAAGGTGTCCTGTAGTATCTGACACCAAGACATTAGTAGTAGGTTCTTTAACCCCTTCCCGACCAGCGCCGTATATGTACGGCGCTGCGGGAAGCGACTTCCCAACCAGCGCCGTAGTACTACGGTGCGCTGATCGGGTGGGTGCAGGAGCTACGCCCACCCGATCAGTGGCGGGGGTCCGGCTGTGCCCAGTAGCCAGACCCATTCTGTATGCACCGGCAACGGTGAAAACAACGATGCCAGTGCATTAACCCTTCATGTGCCGCGGTCAGCGCTGACCATGGCACATGCGATGCGGGTGGTGGGAAGGGGTTCCATCGGGTACCCGCGCTGCTGTGACGGGGACCCGATGGCTTACATGGCAGCCGGATGCCTTCCTTAGGCATCCGGCTGCCATCTACGGAAGCCTGTGAGATCCAGCCCCCTGGATCTCACAGGCACAAGGCTGTAAGTGTATTACATTGAGTAATACACTTACAGCCAATGCTTTACAATACAGAAGTATTGTAATGCATTGCAAAGGGGATCAGACCCCCAAAAGTTAAAAAAGTGTAAAAAAAAAATAAAGTGAAAAAAAGTGAAAAAATAAAGTTTAAAAAAAAAAGTTTCAAGTTCAATCAGCTCTATAAAAATATCACATGATCCACCCCGCCAGGTGAATGCAGTTAAAAAAAAAAGTGCCAAAACAGCCATTTTTTGGTCACCTTCCCTTACAAAAAGTGTAATAGCAGGCGATCAAAAAAGCGTATGTGCCCCAAAATGGTACCAATCAAACTGTCATCTAGTCCCGCAAAAAATGAGACCCTACCTAAGACATTCGCCTGAAAAATAAAAAAAAATGGCTCTCAGAAAATGGACACACAAAAAATATTTTATTTTGTGAGGCATCTAATGTGTAAAACTTTCCAAAAATAAAAATGTTAGACATATTGGGTATCGCCGCGTCCGTAACAACCTGATCTATAAAAATATTACATGAGATGGCCCCCCCAGGTGAATGCTGTAAAAAAATTTTTTTTAAAAAAACTATGCCAAAACAGCCATTTTCTTCCCTTTTGCCTCACAAAAAGTGTAATAGCAGGTGATCAAAAAAGGGGTATTTAACCCAAAATTGTACCAATCAAACCGTCATCTTGTCCCATAAAAAAATTAGACCCTAACTAAGACAATCGCCAGACAAATAAAAAAAAATGGCTCTCAGAAAATGGCAAAACAAAAAAAAAAAGATTTTATTCTGTTAAAAAATAAATCTAATGTGTAAAATTTAACAAAAATAAAAATGGTAGACATATTGGGTATCGCCGCGTCCGTAACAACCTGCTCTATAAAAATATAGAGCCCCCCTCAGGTGAATTTTTTTTTTTTAAACTATGCCAAAGCAGCTATTTTTTTCACCTTGACTCACAAAAAGCAATCAAAAAGTCTTATGTATCCAAAAATGGTACCAATGAAAACGGCACCTCATCCTGCAAAAAATGAGCCCCCACATAAGACAATAACTCAAAAAATAAAAATCAATGGCTCCCGCAAACCAATCCATCAAAATCTGTGCTGCAAAATCAATATGGCGCTCCTTCTGTTCTGAGTCCTGCCATGTGCCCCCCACAGCAGTTTACCACCACATATGAGGTGTTGCCATATTCAGGAGAAAATGGGGAACAAATGATGGGGTGCTTTTCTCCTGTTAGCCCTTGTGAAAATGAAAAAAATTGGGGGCTAAAGCAACATTTTATTTGAAGAAATGAAGCGTTTTATTTTCATAGCCAAGTGTTTCCAAATTCCGTAAAATGCTTAGGGGGTCAAAGTGGTCAGTACCCCCCTTAATATATTCTTTGAAGGGTGTAGTTTCCAAAATGGGGTCACTTTTTGAGGGTTTCCACTGTAGGTGTACATCAGGGTCTCTCAATTACAAAATGGTGCCTAAAAACCATTCTAGCAAAATCTGCCTCCAAAATCCGTATGGCGCTCCTTTCCTTCTGACCACTGCCACAAACCCATAGAGATGTTTACCACCACATATGGGGTATTTCTATAAACTGCAGAATCAGAGTAATGTATATTGAGGTTTAGCTTGCTGTTAACCCTTGCTGTGTTGCAAGAAAAAAATTATTAACATAAATAATCTACCAAAAAAGTGAAATTTTGAAATTTCACCTCCATTGTCCTTTAATTCTTGTGGAACACCTCAAGGGTTAACAAAGTTTGTAACATCAGTTTTTTTTATAATTTGAGGGGTGTAGTTTCTAAAATGGGGTCATTTATGGGTGGTTTCCATTACGTAAACCCCTCAAAATCACTTTATATCTGAATTGGTGCTTAAAAAAATGGTTTTGGAAATTTTGTTGAAAGTTTGAAAAATGGCTTCTAGACTTCTAAGCCTTCTAACGTCCTAAAAAAGTAAAATGATATTTATAAAATGATGCCAACATACAGTAGACATATGGGGAATGTAAAATAATAACTATTTTTGGAGGTAGTACTATGTATTTTGAAAGTAGAGAAATTAAAATTTGGAAATTTGCTAATTTTTCCAAATTTTTGGTAAATTTGGTATTTTTTTTATAAATAAAAATGAAATATTTTGCCACAAATTTAATACTGTCGTGAAGCACAATGTGTGATGAGAAAACAATCTCAGAATGGCCTGAATAAGTAAAAGCGTTCCAAAGTTATTACCACATAAAGTGACACATGTCAGATTTGCAAAAAATGGCCTGGGCAGGAAGGTGAAAACAAACCCGGGTTGAAGGGGTTAAAGGGGAATTCCCATCTCAGATATTGATGTTATATTGCTAGTATATGCTTGCAATGTCAGATAGATGCTGATCCCACCTCTGGGACTTGCTACTATCTCCAGAACTGGTCTTTCAAGATAAAGGAGAGTGCACTGAACAAGCACTGACACGCTCCATTTACCACTATAGGAATTCTGAAAATAGCTGAGCGTTAGCTGGTTGGTCCCATTTCGGTGCATGGGGCTTCTGAAAATAACATAAGCCCCTTTCTGGCAATAAGAGCTGCACTTGCCTGACATTGATGCTGTAACCTAGCAATATGCCATAAATATCTGAGACAGGCAAACCCCTTTAAGTTCTGGAAGTTGATAGATGTGACCTCTATACATTGTACAGTACATCCTACAGATGCTTAATCAGACTACACAGTTTGGTGAATTTGAAGGCTAAGTCAACAACCTGACCTCTTTCTTTAAACCATTGTGAACAATTTTCGCACTGTGGCAGGGGCCATTTTTCTGCTGAAGAGGTGTCTCCTCTAACATGCTTATTATACTGTACATCCTCACATATTTAAGATCTTGATGGCATAGTATCATGAAGTTGTATAGTTCATTACATATGATACTGGCTGGCATCATGACAAAAAACTGCTTCACACTGTCCATATAAGGATCATAAAAAGCCTTATCAGACCAATGTGACTCTATCTCGGCTATCTCAGGTACAAGTGTTCAAGTATACATATTACATATTACAAAGTAGGTATTTTAATTTGAGGTGAACACTGTCTCTTTTTGTTTCTTGTGTTAAATATTTACATTTTAATCCAGTTGTGAACCTCTTTCCTCAGAGTCCTCTGCTGATTTGTCCTTTCACTTGATTATCCAGGACTGGGTTGTAATTATCAGCTGTAGCTGGAATCAGTGGAAGATGTGTAATATTGGCATTATTTATCCCTATTCTGCTTCTGTTATACACATCAATGGAAGACCTGATTTGCACCTGACTTACAGTACCTTGCGAAAGTATTCGGCCCCCTGGAACTTTTCAACTTTTTGCCACATTTCAGGTTTCAAACAAAAAGATATAACATTTTACATTTTTGGTGAAGAATCAACAACAAGTGAGTCACTATTGTGAAGTGGAACGAAATTTATTGGATCATTTAAACTTTTTTTTAATAAAACTCAAAAGTTGGGCGAGCAAAATTATTCGGCCCATTTACTTTCAGTTCAGAAAACTCAGTCCAGAAGTTCATTGAGGATCTCTGAATGATCCAATGTTGTCCTAAATGACTGATGAAGATAAATAGAATACATCTGTGTGTAATCAAGTCTCTGTATAAATGCACCTGCTCTGTGATAGTCTCAGGGTTCTGCATCATGAAGACCAAGTAACACACCAGGCAGGTCCGTGATACTGTTGTGGAGAAGTTTAAAGCCAGATTTGGATACCAAAAGATTTCCCAGGCTTTAATTATCCCAAGGAGCACTGTGCAAGTGATCATATTGAAATCAAATGAGTATCAGACCACTGCAAATCTACCAAGACCCGGCCATCCCTCTAAACTTTCATCTCAAACAAGGAGAAGACTGATCAGAGATGCAGCCAAGAGGCCCATGATCACTCTGGATGAACTGCAGAGATCTACAGCTGAGGTGGAGAGTCTGTCCATAGGACAACAATCAGTCGAACACTTCACAAATCTGGCCTTTATGGAAGAGTGGCAAGAAGAAAGCCGTTTCTCAAAGATGTTCATAAAAAGTCTTGTTTACAGTTTGCCACAAGCCACCTGGGAGACACACCAAACATGTGGAAGAAGGTGCTCTGGTCAGATGAAACCAAAATCCAACTTTTTGGAAACAATGCAAAATGATATGTTTGGCGTAAAAACAACACAGCTCATGATCCTGAACACACCATCCCCACTGTCAAACATGGCGGTGGCAGCATCATGGTTTGGGCCCGCTTTTCATCAGCAGGGACAGGGAAGATGGTTAAAATTGATGGGAAGATGGATGGAGCCAACTACAGGACCATTCTGGATGAAAACCTGTTGGAGTCTGCAAAAGACCTGAGACTAGGACGGAGATTTATCTTCCAACAAGACAATGATCCCAAGCATAAAGCAAAATAAACGTATCCAGGTCTTAGAATGGCCAAGTCAAAGTCCAGACCTGAATCCAATTGAGAATATGTGGAAAGAGCTAAAAACTGCTGTTCACAAATGCTCTCCATCCAACCTCAAAGAGCTCAAGCTGTTTTGCAAGGAAGAATGGGCAAGAATTTCAGTCTCTAGATGTGCAAAACTGATAGAGACATACCCAAAGGTGGGCAAAAAAGTATTAATGCAAGGGGGCCAATTAATTTTGCACGCCCGACTTTTCAGTTTTATTATTACAAAAAACGTTTTAATGATCCAATAAATTTAATTCCCCTTCACAATTGTGACCCACTTGTTGTTGATTCTTCACCAAAAATTTAAAATGTTATATCTTTTTGTTTGAAGCCTGAAATGTGAAAAAAGGTTGAAAAGCTCCAGGGGGCCAAATACTTTCGCAAGGCACTGTATATTACAACTATTCATTTCCTAAGCAGAGTTCTGTACCTATGACAGAGTGTCCCTCAAGATTGATTGACAGGGCCGAACCTGGTGGCCCTGTCAATCAAAGAAGCGCCATCTCAGGCTCCTCTGACAATCTTGTGCCAGATCCACTGATCCGAGTAACTGTGCAAGCACAAAGGCAGCACAAAGTGCTGCTACACTTCCGGGTAGTGGAGTATGAACTTCTGCTGCTCTGTAGATTTTCATGGCCCACTGAAATGTCCAGCCATGTCATTCAAGCAGCAGGGGCAGTGTCCTCAGCTTCAGGGACATCCAATTGCAGTCACAGAACTTGGCTTGATGAGACATCCCATGATTGGGGTCTGTGGGCACCAACAGAGTTCAGCGTGAGTACTGTAACTTCCTTGTGTAAACACTTTGGTGCTGTGGTAGCTATTTCCAACTACATTTACAGAGTTAAACAGCAGGAATTGGTGTTAGCTTCTATCCCTGCCCATTATAGCAGAATGTCAGGTATACTGTATGTTATGACTGACACTCACATGAAATCTGTGGTAAAATCTGTATAATGACCGCTTTCCCAGCTAACAGGAAGAAGTAATTGAGTGCTGGCCGACTAGTGTGTCATTTGTAATTCACCATGAAATCCATAAAAAGCTGGTCCACCAGGCCACAACCTGTCACGAGTAAACATTGACAGATGCCCCGACAGCCTGTTATCAACTGTATGAGCTGCTGAAGGGACACCGGTTTACTGCAGGTCTTTCAGGAGCTCAGTGAGGAATAGTATGATACCCCCTGCATTAAGAAAGAGACACCATCGTTGCAAGGGCAATTCAGAGTTGTTAATTGTAGATGTTACAAATGTGTACCTCTATGCCAAGAAGACTGCACATGCTAAAATCTGTTGGCCATTCTATTACTCTGCTGATACAGCACTATATCTTACACTGTGATTGTAGAAACAATACAGTTTGTCAGTACGTGTACTAGAGATGAGCGAATCTATTCGCCGTTTCGTAGATTCGATACGAATCTTCGCAATTTCCTACTCCGAAGCGGATCCGGATCTTTTCAGATTCGCTCCGATCGAATATTAAATGTACTTAAACCTTTGTACGCTAACGACTACGTACGCGTCTGATGAATTGTATGCTAATGCTACGCATCTGATAATTTATGCTCTGAAGCTTTAATTAGTGAACTTTTACTGTATGTTCGATAATTGTGCAGAAATGTTCGCGGTGACCGGATGTTACAAACTTTGTTAACCCTTGAGGTGTTCCACAAGAATTAAAGGACAATAGAGGTGAAATTTCAAAATTTCACTTTTTTGGTAGATTATTCATGTTAATAATTTTTTTTTGCAACACAGCAAGGGTTAACAGCAAACGAAACCTCAATATACATTACTCTGATTCTGCAGTTTACAGAAATACCCCATATGTGGTGGTAAACATCTCTATGGGTTTGTGGCAGTGGTCAGAAGGAAAGGAGCGCCATACGGATTTTGGAGGCAGATTTTGCTAGAATGGTTTTTAGGCACCATTTTGTAATTGAGAGACCCTGATGTACACCTACAGTGGAAACCCTCAAAAACTGACCCCATTTTGGAAACTACACCCTTCAAAGAATATATTAAGGGGGGTACTGACCACTTTAACCCCTAAGCATTTTTATGGAATTTGGAAACACTTGGCTGTGAAAATAAAACGTTTCATTTCTTCAAATAAAATGTTGCTTTAGCCCCCATTTTTTTATTTTCACAAGGGCTAACAGAAAGAAAAGCACCCCATAATTTGTTCCCCATTTTCTCCTGAATACGGCTGTGGTGGTAAACTGCTGTGGGGGCACATGGCAGAAAAGAAGGAGCGCCATATGGATTTTGCAGACCAGATTTTGATGCATTGGTTTGCGGGAGCCATTGATTTTTATTTTTTTGAGATATTGTCTTATCTGGGGGCTCATTTTTCGCGGGATGAGGTGATGTTTTCATTGGTACCATTTTAGGGTACATAAGACTTTTTGAGCTCTTGGTATTACACTTTTTGTGAAAAGTGGAAAAAATAGCTGTTTTGGCATCATTTTTTTTTTATTTTTTTTTTACAGGGGAAATATAATGTAATATTTTATAGAGCAGGTTGTTACGGATGCGGCAATACCCAACATGTGTATCATTTTTATTTTTGTTCAGTTTTACACATTAGATGCATTTTTCAACAGTATAAAATCTTTTTTTGTGTTGCCATATTCTGAGAGCCATATTTTTTTTATTTTTTGGGCAATTGTCTTAGGTAGGGTGTCATTTTTTGCGGGATGAGAGGACGGTTTGATTGGTACCATTTTGAGGTAAATACGCCTTTTTAATAGCCTGCTATTACACTTTTTGTGAGGCAAGGTGACAAAATATGGCTGTTTTGGCATAGTTTTAAAAAAATTTTTTTTACAGCTTTCACCTGAGGGGGGGGGGTATAATGTGATATTTTTATATAGCAGGTTGTTTCGGATGCGGCAACACCCAATATGTGTATCATTTTTATTTTTGTTAGGTTTTACATATTAGATGCATTTTTGAACAATAAAATCTTTTTTTGTGTTGCCATTTTCTGAGAGACATATTTTTTTTTATTATTTTGGGCGATTGTCTCAGTTAGGGTCTCATTTTTTGCGGGATGAGATGGCGGTTTGATTGGTACCATTTTGGGGTAAATACGCGTTTTTGATCGCCTGATATTACACTTTTTGTGAGGCAAGGTGACAAAAAATGGCTGTTTTGTCATAGTTTTTTTTTTTTTTTTTCTGTGTTCACCCGTCGGGGTGGATCATGTGATTCTTTTATAGAGCCTGCGGATACGGACGCGGCGATACCTAATATGTGGACTTTTCTTTTTTTCCCTTTTTTTTAACAATTTTTTTACTTCATTTGGGGATAAAGGCGCTTTTTATTTTACTTGAAACTTATTTTTTTTATTTTCTTTTT
This sequence comes from Rhinella marina, assembly GCA_900303285.1. NCBI lineage: Eukaryota > Metazoa > Chordata > Amphibia > Anura > Bufonidae > Rhinella > Rhinella marina. The sequence goes on from ONZH01008273.1 coordinate 40,648, forward strand.
TATTTTCTTTTTACACTTTTTTTTAAATTTCTTTTTACACTTTTTTTTATTTATTAAGACTAGAGATGAGCGAGCACTAAAATGCTCGGGTGCTCGTTATTCGAGTCGAACTTTTCCCGATGCTCGGGTGCTCGTTTCGAATAACGAACCCCATTGAAGTCAATGGGAGACTCGAGCATTTTTTCAGGGGACCAAGGCTCTGACTAGGGAAGGCTGGGTGAAAACCTGGAAACCTCAGAAAATGATGGAAACACCACGGAAATGGACAGGAAACAGCAGGGGCAGCATGCATGGATGCCTCTGAGGCTGCCTAATCCCACCATTACCCCAAATTCTCCTAGTGGGTCATGTGTGGTATCGATTCTTCTCAGTTTAATACCGTATACGTCCCCTATCTTGGGACCTTATATTTCATGGATTTTTCGACCACGGAAAATGGAAAAAGAGCTTGCTCTGGCCAGGGGACTGTCTTTCCTACTGCAGCTAAGGGGACGTGTCCATGCTCTGCCTATCACAGGTCAGGAGGCAATTAAAAGAAGAACCAAAAAAAACATCAGTACAATATCTAATACGTCCCCTATCCGGGTAAATTGTTTGGAGAGAGGGCCTGTAGGTGGGGGGCAGGCTGGGGGGAAGGAGGTTTAGCTGGAAGAGCCAGAGGAGTGCCCCCTGGGCTAGCGTGTGTGTGGTGACACAGCCAGATGGATTTGGAAAAACTCTAGCATCAACCGGTACGGTATCGATTCTTCTCAGTTTAATACCGTATACGTCCCCTATCTTGGGACCTTATATTTCATGGATTTTTCGACCACGGAACACGGAAAAAGAGCTTGCTCTGGCCAGGGGAGTGTCTTTCCTACTGCAGCTAAGGGGACGTGTCCATGCTCTGCCTATCACAGGTCAGGAGGCAATTAAAAGAAGAACCAAAAAAAACATCAGTACAATATCTAATACGTCCCCTATCCGGGTAAATTGTTTGGAGAGAGGGCCTGTAGGTGGGGGGCAGGCTGGGGGGAAGGAGGTTTAGCTGGAAGAGCCAGAGGAGTGCCCCCTGGGCTAGCGTGTGTGGTGGTGACAACAGCCAGATGGATTTGGAAAAACTCTAGCATCAACCGTACGGTATCGATTCTTCTCAGTTTAATACCGTATACGTCCCCTATCTTGGGACCTTATATTTCATGGATTTTTCGACCACGGAAAACGGAAAAAAGAGCTTGCTCTGGCCAGGGGAGTGTCTTTCCTACTGCAGCTAAGGGGACGTGTCCATGCTCTGCCTATCACAGGTCAGGAGGCAATTAAAAGAAGAAACCAAAAAAAACATCAGTACAATATCTAATACGTCCCCTATCCGGGTAAATTGTTTGGAGAGAGGACCTGTAGGTGGGGGGCAGGCTGGGGGGAAGGAGGTTGAGCTGGAAGAGCCAGAGGAGTGCCCTGGCTAGCGTGTGTGTGGTGACAACACCGGATGGATTTGGGAAAACTGTAGCTTGAACCGGTACGGTATCCGATTCTTCTCAGTTTAATACC